>JAIUZE010066241.1:0-48524 GCA_022085475.1 Heliosperma pusillum
AGCGTATTAACGTGCCAAAATACTACCTCATTAAAAACCTTGCTAGGAAAAATCCATTGGGAGAAAACCTAGACGAAAGGAAAAAGAGTGTAGCTATCATTCCCGAATTCATTCTCTTCCGGAGAATCAATTCGTTTATTTACAAAAATATTTGAAAAATAATTTATCTTTCTTGCCAATCACTTATGACATATTTAGCATAAAGTATATAATCATGTAAATTCTCATTGATGCTCAAGTTCAGGTTAAGGCAATGATAAATACATCAAGTAAACTCTACAGAAACTTTGATGTTTTATTTTGGATCGGATTACGATATCTTTCAATCGTACTGTAGAGGTTTATGTATTTCATCATGAGTTTTCAAGAACTCAATTGATCAAGCATTAAAAATTAATGATCATTCATAACAGGCTTCTTCAAGGAATTATCCTCGTAGGAGTAAAATATATTTCTCCTTTTAAACATTTAACAAAATAGAACTATAAAAATAATCATGTGCATGCAGATTATATGTAACTAATTCTTAACAACATCCTAAAATAATGCGATAATGTACATACTATTAAAACTACAATGCAAATGATGAACTTAATTTCTAAATGCACATGATGATGACTTAAAATGCAAACTGTACAGTTTCTTTTTCAATATTCATAATTTCAATTGACTTCGGGTCAATAGATGGACTTCAGGTCCATGAGCTCATTTATAATCAAAGATTATATGTCGACAATCAAAATTGGACTTCCATTTAAGATCCCTCATCATTGGGTCCATAAAATATCACGCGTGCAAATGTATATAGGTTCCATAAATATATCGATATAATTTAATTATCTCTTGATGATATTAGTACTATTCAAATATATCTGAATTCAAATATGTATGTGGTACAATTATATTCATATAGGCCATCTATTATCATTCAGATATTCGTGTCACTATAAGAACACTTCAAATATAGCAAATTCATACCAACTGCTTCATCTTGCTATTTCATTTTCATAGTGGAACCGTCAATTCTTTCCTGACTTTTCTTATATCACAATTTGATAGGCTATGTCGCACACCTAATCAAAGATAAATACCCTAGACACAAATGAATGTAGTAATAGGGGTCGAACACAAGGAGACGGGAGTTGCTATACAAGTTGTTCTGGGGTGAATTCTACCAACGTCGGTTATCGATTGGTTTGGTTGGGTTTATGAAACAACAATAATAATAAAGGAAGAGTCTAGGGAGGTCGGGTCACACATGCAAATTATGTAAATGCTCAAGTCAAACTAGGAAAATAATAACGATAATTGTTTAGGCTAAAGACACCCACCTCTCGATATTAGTGTCAACCATATATCGGGTCCTAACGAACTCTCGCTTTGGCTATGTCGATCTACTAACACATGCTTAGTTTAATTCAATTCCGTGCCTCTCGACTTATAGAAAGAATTAACGAATTTAATCAAGGATTGTGATCAATAATCAAAGACTAACAATACAATGCAAGCATGTGATAGAAATAGCTATTTGATATCATAACATCTCATTTCAACAATTGCAAATATTATTTATGCACGGCTTCCCTAATTCCCTAGACAAAGTAACTACTCTTGCATAATGGTAACTAATCTAATAACAAATGATAAAGTAAACATGATAACTAACTAATAATAGAAATGACAAAGGAAATAACAAAAAAATACAAGAAATAAAATTACCTCAACAAAGGAAATGAAACTTGGAATTGAAGAACACAATGGAACTAATTAACTTGCAAATGAACTTGTAATATAAATTGAAATAACAACTAATGAAAACTAAGCTATTCTAAACCTAATCTAATGACTAATGATATTATGTAAAAGAGTGTTTTTGAGAGTGTAAAATGTTGTACAAGATGATAAAAAAGATTGCCTCTAAGTGTCGAGGTCCCTCTCCTTTATATAGGGAGAGGGACTTGAAACGGAAGATTTCACAGAGACCACACCCCGATCGGGGAATGGAAACCCCGATCAGGGTTTCAGTAATCCAAGAACAATTGCTTAATTGCTCAATTAAATGCTTGAGAATCATATGCTATGCCTTTAAGCTCCTTAATTCTCCGGTTAATTGCATTGTTTGGCATCCCATGAGCATCCAAAGAGCATCCCTATATTGAGTTGTGGACCCCTTAAGTTGGGCTTCATTTTGGTTTATCATTTGTACACCAAACCATTTTACAAATTCTTATGCTTGGGCTTGTCATTTCTCATAGTATTCTTCCATGGTCCATCTTGCTTCCATTTTAGCTTAGTGAACTTTGATGCTTGCTAATGTGGTAGGAAAAAGCCTTTAAATGCTTAGATCCTACAAAATGTAACAAACACAAGCAATACACCTAGAACACGTAATTAGCTCACAAATATACTAAACGAAGTATAATAATCAAATAAACCGAGCTAAACTAGGGAGTTAAACTATATATAAAATGGACTCATCACAATTCAAGTGTACTTGTATTAATCTGGTAAAATACTTGTTATATCAAATTCAAATACCTCTACTCAATTAATTTTTTGTATAACATCCTACTGAATTTCAGGTTCAGTGGGGGGTCATAATATTTTTGTTTTTACCAGCTTTTAATTTACTTTTCTCCCCCTACGCTTTTTAATTTACTTTTATCCCTCTAAGGTGGTAAAAACTTAAACCAAATGTATAGTCCAAAATTCATCATATCCACCTTAGGCATCAATTTCTCATATCATCGATGAGCTAGAATTTATAAGGGCATTTTTGTACAATAACAAAATATTTAGGGAGTAACATATAATGCAGTTGGATTTTGATGTGCTGAAATCACAATGCCCAATCTAGGAGATCAACGATTTCATATGGTAATCAAAATGTGTTTTATTATCACAAGAACTACTCAGAAAAATCATTATATGGCTATAAAATTCATTAAATATAATGTCACTTCATACGCGAACATTTAAGTTCTTTATTCAGCTTTGAGTAGTGTTTATATCTCCAATATCAAATATACTCAATCTTCGTGTAATGTCTTGCCTTTAATAAAATTTCTACACGAGAGAGTTTCAGCACTTGTCTTTTCTTTAAGATAAATTTCAGGTTATCAAAACGGGTATAGTAGAAACCCAGATGGCCTTAATCGTCACATCATGGCCATTTAATGTCAACTTTCTTAATTTGCCTAAAATCTAAGGCAATATTTTATAAGCATCTAATCTGGCTGTCTAAATATAATTTAATTTATCACACGCCACTTTCTAGCTAACTATTCAACTTTCTAGTTAGCAATGTCGTATCAAGTACGAAATTTGTAGTTGACTATAATTACAGTGCTAAACTTCCGGTTAGCAACATTTAATCATATAAATTCAAATTGTTCTTTTGAACCTGACCAAATAAATAATAGATGTGACATAAAACATTACTGATGTCTTATTTATATTGGCAAGACAAAAAATATATCTCGATATTTTTTCAGGAAATATAATACCATGCTCTTTCTTGTAGTATGGACACAAATCTTACATCAAAATTCCTTCCAGGAATACAAAACTTAACCTATTCTTTGAATAATATCAGTTAAACTCATTTAATAATGCATCCGTGTCACTTCAGGGGAGGTAGTGTACACAACGAATTATAGTGATCATTCTCTTCATAATATTAAATAATTTGATCACATGTCACTTCTATACGAGATACCACACATAGTATTTTCAGCTACTTACACGATAATATGTCTACACGACTACATTATTTATATGAATGATAAATATATTTCATACTCAAAATAAGATATCTCATTCGCTACGGGGAATGCTTCTGAATCAATTAAGACTTCTTTACTTGGCACACCAAATGTCGCATTATTAGGCTAAATTTAGGCCGCAAGATTAGGCGTAACATAATATCATGTTCTCTATCTCTGCTATATACAGAGTCTATATAAGATGTCTCATTTACTTCAAGGAATGGATCAAATTTCAGATTTCATTATACTGTTGTCTGTTGTTCAAATTTAGGTGAACAATAATCAATTCAGAAATAATTTTCCCTTTAATAAAGACCGCTTTATCCATTTGAAAATTAAATGCGGTTCATAATAAAATCATAAATGTGGACTTCTTACTACTAACATTTGCATGTGAACTTCTGGCCAGTTATTACATACACTTACACAATATGAATATGTGTACTGGTGCGACGGTGTTAAGTTTTATACACATGTAAAACTTTGAATTTCAGGCCAAAATTATAATATAGACATAATATATGCTTATCTTTATAAATCTTTTAGATCTTCAGGTCCAAAATTATATGATATGCCCTTTTCAATACTTGTTGACAGTAGATATATATACAACTTCAAGTTTATAAACATAAGAGAGAATTCATCATGAATTATTATATTATACATAAAACAATGATCGTCCTAAAAGTATTTGCCCAATATATAGTATGTTCACGATTATATCAATAGCAATGACTCAATTATAGCAATTATTAGCGATATATAGTATTTTGCACAAATAATTCTTAATCGGATTAATAGTAATTATAGCAATGAGGCGATTATATCTTTAGCAATAGCAATCACGTAATAGACTATTAATGAATAGGCGTCGCAATTTGCTAGTAGAAACAAAGTCAAGTCATGTGAAAATATGAAAGATTATTCATCAAATAAGTATCTCAAAATATTTCTCATCCAATCTTAAAATGGTTAAAATATAAAGAACGGAAATTGACTGAGTAATCTGATAAATATGATACTATAAATATACAAAATTAACCACCATCACGCAAAATCAGTTACCGTATCAATAAAACATACGAGAGTTGTATGGAATATCGATGTGCTTTCATATATGTAAATTTGTTTATCTCACATAGTATTTATCACCAATGAAATAAATAAGATGCAACTGAATCAATCAAACCAACTTGTTTCAATGTTTAATACTTTTCTCATTAACATGCTTCGTCTTAATAAATTTTAAGAATTCCTAAACCCATGTTAGGCAATATACACTAAATCAATGTTAGACCATTGGTAAATGGGGATTATAAACAAGCTCCCATTGTAATTTCATATTCATGATACAAAAACTCAACACAAAGTTGTCAAACTCAGAGATGTAAATTTAATTTTATAAGTACGGGTTTCATTTATTTATACGCCTCTCCAACATATCAATGTGAATTAATGTCTTGCATAATTATCACCGTCGTAAATTGTAATAACACAATGAATATATAAACGTACATAAAGTTGTCAAATAACATCAATAGTTCACTATATTGCTTACAATCAAGTTCGTATTCCCATCAAGTTATAGATGATTTTCGCAACAATATCTTCGATTAAATACGATTTATAATATAGTCATCAAATAAACTCAGTAAACCATTACTATAATTAACAAAGGGTGCATCATTAAAATCATTATAAACAATGGTCTGAGTATAACATACCACAATAAAATACAAAGTAATATTATTATCTTCACATAAAAAATAATATTGGTCGTAATTGATATATATATGGCTTTTTTTCATGTCACTATAAGATAGACTCCGTATGCGATTGGTATATAAGTTGGCTAATGAACGTGCAATGAAACTATTCAGAAAGACAAGCTAAACAATGACAAATTGAACTAAGGTTAGACACTTTGCAATTGCTCTGTTTTTGTTTGAACTGGTTGCTTAAAGAAAGAGATAGAACCTTAACCAAAGCACAAAGCCAATGGTTGAGGGTTGAACCTTGATCCTAGCACACAGCTAAGGGTCTAAGCTCACTTCCAAGCACAAAGCAAAGGAAGTTGTCTCAAGCACACAGCCAAGAGATGTAACAGAAACAAGGTTTCAGTTTATGTTTTACTTCAAATCTGTCTTTCATTCATTAGGAAATGGCCTTATATAGGCAAGGAGATTACATCCTACTCGTTCAATACATCCTAGGGCCACAATTGGCTTACAAAAGAAACAGAAATAACAGCTACATTGTTCAGAATAAAGCAATAAAGTAGAAAAAGCAGTTCTAATGGGACAATCTGCCTTAATTTGGTTGTTTAGGTTGAACTGGTGGAGGAGTGGACTTACAAGCTTGATTCTTGAGCTCAACTGAAGTGGGATAGATGCCAAAGGTCCTGCTAAAAGGCCCTCGAGCTTGTTTGATCAAAACAGGAAAGTTTGATAGTGACATGTTAACTACTGCAAAAAGGACTGAAATCTGGACAGTTTGGAGTTGTCCCTAGGCTAACTTTTTGTGTGTGCATTTCTTGGAAGAGAAGTCCTGGGAAAAGTTGTAGAGGACCTTCCCAAGGACTAAGGTTGATGGTTGGTTAGGCTTGTTTGAATGTGTGAGACCCCCATGGACCCTGTTTAGAAAGACTGTGACTGGCTGTTTTAGGCTGAGAGTTGTTATTATTGTGTTGGGTTTGTTTTGCTGTTGGCTGAGTGTTGTTGTGGCTTAGTCTTGGAAAGTGGATGGCTAGGCTTTGTTCTGGTTGGTGTGGTGTTGTCTTAGCTGGCCTGAAGTGGTGGTTACTTGGACTGAATAGGACATTGTCATAACTAGTCATGGTGTTGCTTGAATGGATGTTGTTGTCTTGATGTTGTTGATGTTGAGCCTTGTCTTGAGCTTGTGTCTTGTCTTGATCATATACTCCAGTTGCAGAACGGTTGTGTCGCAGTCCCGATACAAAAATAATTACCCACACTTAGGCTAACAACATAAAGAATGTAATTAGGGAAGTAGGGATCGATCCTCAGGGAGTACGTGTTAACTATGAATTGCTATGAGGTGATTTTTATTTAAGTTCGATTTATTTGAGGTGATTATCTAAACTACTAACATGAAATAAAATGACAAATATACAATGACGATATTTAAATGACAAGTATGGAAATTGCGATAAAAATAAATCTAATCTAATTGATGACGATAATAAAATTGCAAGATAAAATGAACTAGTCTACTTGACGGAAAGGAAAGTGACAATAATTAAATCTAACTAAGAACGATAATGAAAATAACAATATTGAAAAGCTACCTCACTAAAATAATAGAAAACTAATAAACTAACAAATGACAATAAAATAAACTATCTAAGAACGGTAATATAATGACGGTAAAATAAACTAACTAAACAACAATAAAAATTACGATGATCTAATAAAAACAATAAAAACTATCTAACAACAATAAAATAAAAACAACAATAAAAACTATCTAATGGCAATAAAATAAAACGATATAATAAACTAACTAAAACGATAAAATAACTATCTAATCAAATTGATATAGAGAATTAGAAATTCATGTCAAATGATTTAAAAGCTTTATTGATACCAGTATTAGAATTACTACGATTGTCTAAGCCTTGTAGCGGTATATTCCTCTCGGATTCGTACCGACTTTTTAATGGGTCCTAACGTCCTTTCAGCCTGGTTAGGTCACTAAACCCCTATTGGAAGTCCTAATTCCCATCCCAACTCTCGTTTCTAAGACTGAAATTGACTAATACAAACAATTGTTTATGGCCATTAAACAAAGTTATAGAATTTGACACAAGCAAAGGAAGAAACAAACTAGATGGTTCTATTGGTATCGATCCTTCTTTTAATTCATTTTAACAAGCAAATCATTTCAATATTTCAATTTTATTTATTATATTTACATAATGATAATCCTGTACTACTAGATTTAATTTATGTGATTAAATAAATTAAGAGGAAAAAGATGTAGGAAATTAAACTATGAATTAGGGATATTAAAATGATTGACATGATCAATATTAAATTGGCTATTATTCTAATGATGAAATTTACAATGATTATTATATGACTAAGTGAAGTAAAATGAGACATATTAAACGATGATTTAATTTTGACTAAATTACTTTTATGCGGGATTACTAACAACAATGATAATACGAAAAGAAGGCTAAGTAGATTATAATTCATGGTTTATGAAAGTGATAGAATCTATTATAAAATAAACATAACGGTATTGAAAATAATGAAAGCAAAAGATATAGAATTACCGGGAATGGAAGTACAACGATGTAAGAGAAAGTAATAAGAACGAATTTCAACCAAAATGTAATGATAAAACAGTAGAGAGTGCTAGAGAAAATGCTTGAAGTAAGATGTCTAAACTTGCATACAAAACCATAAACTATAATCTAACTTGTATGTAAATTGCTAAATGTAAGAGATGATAATATGATTGGTATGTAATGTAATGTAATGTAATCTAATGTAATGTCTTGTAATGTGTTCTAATGTGTTCTTATGTGTTCTTGTAATCTCTCCTTGTAATGTTGATGATCTTAGGCTTTTATAAGGCTGCAAGGTTGAGCTTTTTCATCCGGATTCATACCCTAGACAAGACAATAAACATCCCCATTAAAGTTTGGAGAAGAAGAGGCAAGAGGCGTTCAGCAGCGTACAGACCCGATCGGGTATATGGTGAATCCGATCGGGTATGTAACCCTGATGGATCTTCTTTCGTCTCTTCAAATTTCTTCTTTGGGCACGGAATCCTATGCCTTGTTTTGGTAGTTTGCAGCTCGGAAATGGTCTTGGGCCAGGCTTTGGTTGACTTGGGCTTGTGTTTTAATTGAGAAACTAAGTCAAAAGTCAAGACCAATCCACTTTGAGGAATGATGCAATGGGAATTGTGATCCAATCATGAAATTGCTATCATCGGTTCCTCGTAAACTTATATTCTAGTGCCTTTGCTCCATAAAGTAAGAAAATATAGCTAAACCGCTTCATTTCCTAGAAAACGAGACAAAGCACGCAAAACAACTAGAATAGTAATATTAGCTCGTTAATCACTTAACAAAGTACATAAATCATATAGAAATCGAGCTAAAACGGGGGATAAATTAGTACAAAATATCGCTTATCAAACTCCCCCAAGCTAAACCCTTGCTTGTCCTCAAGCAAACATAACAATCATAACCAGGACAAGGGTAGCAAACAATGATTAATCTATCATCCAAATCTCAAAAATAAGCTCTTAACAAGTAGATGAATCATAAACCCGAAACAACAAAGGCAAAGGAAAGTGTGAATCATGGTTGAGATTTACATAACGGCGCAGCATAGAAAATATTCTTTGGATTTTTTCAACTTTTGCATGATCTTATTGACTATGGACTCTTTCGATACACTCTTCACTCAAATTTTTGTGAAATAGGAAATATTGGTTCAAATTTGAAGTGACACTCTCCTATCTACAACTTATAAGAATGTGCTCGCAGTCTAGTATGGTAGACAATCCAAATTCATTAAGTAAGACTAATCATGATCAAAGTGTAATGTAAGAAGCCAAGAGAAATAAAGAAGAGGCTTGGGAAATTTGGGTAAGAAAGTGGACAAACGATTTTGGTCATGTGTGGCTTTAAGTCAAGCTAGTAATAACCAAATGTGTAGTGGATACTCAATCCAAATCATACCAATTTCCATAAACAATAGTCAAAGCCAAAAGCAGCATATTGGCTTATTAAAAACATGACAAATCAAGTTACGACTTCCCAAAAATTTTCTTTCTTTTCCTTTTCATTCATGGGAGCGTTTTTCTCTGTTTTTTTCTTTTCTTTTCTCTTTTGAGCTTTTTCTCTTTCGTCATTTTTTTTTTCAAAGCTCTCTTTTTTTTTTCCTTTTTCTTTTCAAATTTTCTTTCACTGAAAAACACGGGAATCAGAAATCCCGAGACAGGAGGTTCACACTAAATGGTGGCATTATCATAATATCGCAAAAGTACAGAACACCCCTACACATATAGTCAGTTACTAGCTCAACAAGGGTAGGCAATAATGTAATGTAGCTAGAAAGAAGGGTGTTTTTGGGCAATGCGAAATGTGAACAAGAGTAAATGGCTTCAAAATGTAGATCATGATAGTAATACTTATAGAAAATGGAATAAAAACCATACTTATGCGTTTTGATGTGACACAGACTATAAGGAGAAACTACTCACTCCTAAACAGGGATCGGGTTCAGATGTACCGACCATTGGAGGCTCTACCTTACAATATGAGTAGCTTGCCAAAGTCAAGATCAAGCTTAATAAAGTCCAAATGCAACTTTCTACCTACTGTGTACAAGACATCCCCATGAATGCACAATTCCTCATAACATAATGAATCATCAGCTTATAAAAACTATAAATTGAGAAATGTAAGATGGAAATGATATTTTCTTTTTGTCTTTTTGATTTTTTGATTTTTTTGGATTTTCAAAATGATAAAAACAAACAAGGAAAAAATAAACTAAAAATAAACTAAGAAAATTAGAAGAAAATAAGCTAATGAGAAAAGTAAAAATCTAAATGCAATCCTAAATGCAGTAAGTCCTAAATGCAAATCCTCCCCCAAGCTAAAATTTCACATTGTCCACAATGTGCATGCAATTATAATAGAAGCAAACCGAGAAACGGTTGGTAGCACATAGAACAGAGAAACAAGATGAAATTCTAATGGGAAAACAGGCTAAAAAGAAAACTAAAATGCTAAAAATAAAAGAAAGAAAGAAAAGCTTACAAAATGTCTAGCCTCCCCCAAGCTAGTATAAACAAGGGGAGCTTGTTATCATCTCATCCCAAAGACCACCAGCTACGGCCTCTCCTCTCTGAAGAAGGCGGCTCGGATGCGGATCCAGAAGCATCTGTGTAGTAGGTATCATCTGCAGAATAATAACTACTACTAGAAGCAACGATCCCGGTAGGGTTGCTGGCTCCAAAGGACTGGTACTCATCTACTTGGTGACCACTAAAATCACCTCCATATCCTCCAAAACTCTCGACGCCATAGTCAATACCACAGTAATCAGGTCCGTTCTGATGCACACCTGCATCATAAGCAGTATCATACCCCCCTTCGGGACAAGTATAGAAAGACGGGTGGGGGCCCTAAGGTCTAATCACACCTTGCCTCGCAAAGTGATCATAAATGGGGTGCAGAGCAAGCTGCTGGTCTGACTGGACTCTATCAATGGACATGGTCAAGGGTTGAAACATGGCAGTCACGTCGCCCGTAGCATGGGTCGACTGAGAGGATGATCCTACCTCAGGGCGGCGGGATCTAATCTGAACAGGGGGGTCATCGGGGGTAATATCCCCAACAGGAAGAAAATAAGTGGGACGGGGTAAGATGGTCTCACCCTCCTGAAGTCGAGGACGCTGCCTAAGCAATGGAATCTGGTTCACTTTATTGGTCAACTTGACCGAATCACGGCCAGCTATCCTCCAGATCATATAGGGGTGAGAGACACGAAACCAATTAAGCTGCACAAAATAATCGAAATCCAACCCATTTCCCATCTCGGTGGGAGGTGTAGTCAATGCCTGGAGGTCAGTGGTGGCTTGGTTAAAACCACAAACTCGCGTAGCAAGGCGAGTGATAAGGCCTCCATAAACAATGCCAGTGTTCTTTGGATTGGTGGCTTTAGTCAATTGAACAGCAAAATAGTAAGGAATGCTAATCGACCACAGTTAATCACCATTTACATTCAAGAACCCTCCTAAAATATCCAACTCTACCCGTCTCACCAAATGTGGCTCAGCACGATCCAAGAAGGTCCATCCCATGAATCTTTGCCAGATTCTAATGGCGGGATGATGGATGTGTTGGTGTGGGATATGGTCCCAACGAGAGACATGATAAGTAGAAATGGTGTTCCAAACATGGCTAATATCAAAGTCCTCGGGAGGTGAGGTAACAGTATCCCTATGGGTGAGACCGAATTGGTCAGCAAAGGTCCCTAAGTCCATACTATAGTCATTGTTGAACAATTGAAACAGAACTTGAGGAATAGAGTCTTTTTACCTAGATCTTTGCAACTCAAATGAACTCAAGAATTCAAGGGTCAATTTGGGGGTAGGTCTTATAATTAAAGTTCATACCACTAGTCATTCCTAGACCCTTAAATAATACCTTGACATGCTTATAAAGATCCATGTGCTTTAAAGAAGAAATATCAAGGAATTTGGTAGCTCTCATACCTTTGCTCTTGATAATAAACCAACTTTGCCATTGCTTGATCGAACTAAACTCCACATCCGCAAAATCGGGATCATGCATAGCCCCTTGTCCTCCTTGATTTCCGGTTTGATTGTCGGCTTCTAGCATTTCTACGTCCTCTTCACGGGCTATACTACTTTCCCCTTGGTTGGTAGTTCTTGCCCTCTTTGATCTCCTAAGACTTAGTTTAGGTGCCATTTGCTACAAGAAACTAGTATTAGAACACTTTATCATAAACACAAATTGATAGCATAAGTGTTAGAATACTAGGCTTTTAAGCACAAATTCAAGCATAATTACATAAGTGAAACATTATCATGCTAATTTTGAGCACAAATTGATGTTTTTAAGCATAACAATATTTCACTAAGATTTTGAGCAACATTACACTTGAATCTTGAGTTTTGGCACTACTTAAAGGTACTAATGCTAAAATAACACAATAAGAGCATAAGTTCAAAGTATAAAGCATGGATTCAAGCATTATACTACCATTAAGCATGAGTTTTTAGCATAAAGTAGAGATGAGTATTCTAATTGGCATATGAGCATTCAAATCATAGTAAGCTTGCTAATTAATCACTAACATTCACTCTATAACATGTAAGAAGCATTAGAAATCCAATTTAAACAAGTTTTTCAAGTAAAATCAAAAACCCCCAAATTTGGGTTAGGGTTTGTTCATGTTGGATTTCTGAAAAATAGAGAGAATGAAGTAACTAAAGTAGAACTAACTTACTTGATAGTGCTTAGATGTTGCCTTGGATGAACTATGATGACAAATTTTGCAAAAAATGACTAAGAAATGAAGGTTTTTGAGAGATTTGAGCTTTAAAGATGAAGAACACGGGATAATAGCAGCAAAGCAAAGGTAGCAAGTTGATTTTATAGAAGAAAATAGGAAAAAGCACGAAACAGAACACTTACCCGATCGGGTATACCTGAATCCGATCGGGTAGGTTTGCTGATTCGGATTTTGTTCTTTTTTTCTTTGTTACTTGCTCTTACCTTTTATCTATGGCCTTGAACATGCTTACTAACCTTAATGGCTTGACAACATGGGCCAAGAGTAGCTCCTTTTCATCTCAATAGGTACTCCAGTTCGAAGTACGAAAAATTATGAACTAAGCATGCATTTCGAAAAATGTAAATAACAAGTAAAATGAAAATTGTTTCCTAGCTATTACAACCCAAAAATCCAAAAAGAGTGTCCAAATGAAATAGTCCTAAACAAAATTATCAAACATTGTCTATCGAGTGGAATAAGGAATGCATAAAAAGAAAGTAAAGAGAGGGAGTTGGGTTGCCTCCCGACAAGCGCATTTTTAAGTCATGCTAGACTTTGAATTTCTATCCCTCCTTAAGCCTTGTGAAGGGATATGGGCTCTTTGTAGCTTGATTTTGTCCTTGAACTTTCATTTACCTTTGTCAACACCCATGGCAATCTCATCCAAATACACTTCCGAAGCTTTGAATGCTTCGAGGTCACCATCTTCTACACTCATTACATTCCCCTTCCTATCAAAAGTGGCACGTGATCCCTCCATTTCAAAAGTGATCCTCTCTCCTTGCATATCGATAGATGCCCCAACTGTATTTAGGAAAGGTCTTCCTAATATAATGTAGTTGTCTTTACCTTTCTTTGAAAAGATTACATAAAAATCAACGGGAACAAGGAAGTGTCCAATCCGAATGGGGACATCTTCCACAATTCCCGCTGGAGTATGCATAGTTCCATCGGCCAATTGAAGGCTAGTATTTGTAATCTTCATTTGCACTGGGCAATGGTCTTGATAGAAGGTAAAGAGCATGACACTAATAGCGGCCCCTAAATTACATAATGCATTTCTAACCTTATGAAGACTCAATGTGAAGGAAATATTAAAACAACCTGGATCTTTAAGATTTGTAGGAATGATAACCTTCCCTTCTACAAGGGGAGGTTCCTTGGAAAAATCTTGGGTTGTTTCTTCTTCTTGAAATGTCTTGCCAATCCTTGCCTCCAACCTTGAAAAAGCTTTGTCATTTTCCATCGTTGCTTCACCAACTCTTTCTTCTAACTTCCCTTGAGCTCTTATCAAAGTCATGATCAAAGATTCGAGACGGGATGTCTCCTCTTGTGTAGGGGCTCGGGTTGGTTTGGCTATTGAAGGATTATTGTAAAGTTCGTGGGGCAGCTTATAGATGGGCTCCTTACTCTTTCCTGGATTACAAGTACAATTCTTTTTAAGCTCGCGGAGAATAACGGTAGGGCTTTCTACACGGGACAATAGGCTTCTCAATTCTTGGTCCTCGGTTGAGATCTCACCATTCCCAAAAGGATTATCAAAAGGTTTGTCACCAATCATGTGACTATTAACGGGTCTTCACTCTCTTGGGTGGTTTGGCTTGAACTCGACGGGGTTAACTCTTCTACTCTCTTTTGGATAGACATGATGGTTGATTTAAGTGAGCCTATGGTAGAAAAGAAGTATGAGGACATGTTGTGTTGTGCTTGGATTACTTCCCTCAACTTGGCATCTACTTTTGCTATTACTTGGCCATTTTGAAACGATGAGCATGGAATGGTATGGGGTGCATTAGTAGGTTGGGCTTGGCGAAATTGTGGGTGAAAGGGGTTTAATGGTGTGAGTTTATTCCCACATCTTTGAGGTACATGCCCTATTCCTCCACAAAGTTCACAAGGGGTTGTTGGTGAGGTAAACGGGTTTAGAACTCTTGGACGATATAAAGTACTTCCTGGGGTGGTTTCATTTGATGGAACGGGACATGCTAAGGAAATGGTAGTGTCAACATCACATGAGGTTTCCACTCGGCTTTTCTTTCGCTCTCCCCCATTACTTTGGGAACCTTCCCCACTTTCTCTTCGTGAATTACTTAATAAGGATGACATTGTGGATTGAGGTTTAAACCTACGATGGAAAGCTATGACGATCTCTTCCCACTCCATTGGTTTTGTGGCATCTTTTAGACGACGGGTGAACCACCATTTGGCTTCTCTCTTTAGTGATAAGGGAAAGAAAGTTTCTTTGATTTGGTTTTGGGTGATCCCTGAAAGTCCACCTTAATTAGACTCCTCTAATTAGTTGCTAAATTACTTGTTAATTTAGTATTTCATTATCTATGTAACATGCATGCAAATATAAAGACATTTATATAAAAGAAGAAATTTCCTCACATTGATATGGAAAATATATGGGCACAACAAGAACTCCTTCTTGTTGTTCTTGAGCTATAAAAATGGATGAACACAAGTAATCTTTAAACTAGAAGATCTCCTCTAAGTTGCACCAAGATGATACCAAATAATCTACTCTTATTATTAACTAGATAATAAGATAGATATTATACTACTAATATTAGACTATATTACTACACTAGTAATACTTAAGAAATATTAGTATATGAGAGTTTTTAGAGAGAAGATGAGTTTTGAGAGATGAATGAAAAATAAGCAAGAATGAACTAGTAATAAATTGAACAACAATTGTTCAATTTATAGCCAAGAGGGCCGGCCAAGAGCTCATCAAAAGAGTGATATTTCTTCTTATTTTATTGCCATGCAAAGTGGTGGTGTGTTGTAGTGAGTAAAATGATTTTAGGTTACTATTCATGTCATAATCATAAGTGACTTGTGAGCATGAACATAAGCAACCATCATCACCTTACCAACTTTATACCAACCGGCAATGTGAGCCTTGTTTTGATCCATTTTGATTTTTGATATTTGTCCCACAAATACTTATTAATCATATGCTTAATTATCTTGTATAATTAAGTGTTAATTTGATCATATAACAATTATATGACTCAATTAAATGAATAATATGTACTTAACATTTTAAGTAATATTTTACCATTATATCAATATATAATGGGTCCCACAATGCTTAGTTAATTTATTTTACAACTCCTTGTAAATATAATTAACTAATTTCCTCTATCTCAAAACCTCAACTAATTTAGTAATTTAACGACTAATTACTAGGTTTAATCTTATTTAATCGTATTAAAATAAGATGTAAATTTGTTAGTCAATTATCGCATAATTGAAAATTAAACTTAATCGAATTTGAGTTCTTAACTCAATTTCTAACAATTAACTCTCGTACATATCGAATATATGTCATGTACTAATTAACTGTATCATATACAAATAATTAGTTACTATTTGGATTTCATCCTTTAGGTGTGACCGAAAGGGATCAGTTGATCACCGCCGTCATACGACAATAACGTCAAACTCTAGTCAGCCAACCTTTATTGATTTACGTTAATCAACTGACTAATCATATATATAGTCAATAATATCCCAATTATATTCCTTAATAAGATTTATTATGTGGCGCACTATTTGTGGAGGACACCTACTCCAACAATCTCCCACTTGTCTGACACAAGTGTGCGTCACCAATTCTCTTGTCTCTTTATCACATCTCCCACTCAACGCAAGGTGTCTTTCAGGTCGCACTTGCGATTGACAATATCTAGAGTGGTTTTCTCGATTGGGAGAGTAACTGTCTGACCGGAAAATCTACCATAGATCTCTTTCCGAGCGTGGCCACGCATTTACAGTAACTTCTCCTCGAGTGGCCTAAAGATGTTTGTACCCAACGTGGGTGGACAATTCCTGTTGATTCATCTACTCTGTATGATGCAGATCACCATGATCCAGAAGATGTCCATCGGCCTCCTTTTACGGCACGACCTAGAACATCAACCAAACCAATCGGAAACTGCACCGACTCAGATAGACGGTCGCCAGTCAAAAGAATCGACTTATAGGAATAAGATAGAAGACCCTGCCATGACCAGGCATCAAATAATTGATTTAAGGGTCTCTACAATGTCACTGTCCGACAGAGTGTCATACAGTCTGTCTATGTAAACGACCAGTCATCTCCATGACCCCATGGTGTTGAACCAACCATCGATCGCCTTACAATCTAGTCATTTCGAGACGTCACCTCATTGAGTGACTAGGGACAAAATACTAAGTTCGTCCTATTCACTTGAATAGGGTCCAACAATCTATTCGGATAAACAAAGTATTAAATTTAGTCAAACAAAATAAAAGAGTTTATAATGAAACTCGAACAATGAATGCAATTATCATATATGTAATAATTAATACAACATTCAATTATTACATATTTTATAATCTAAAGGAATTCTGGTACACGTCTCAATCCCATTGTGACGACATGACCATCATGCTTTGCCTTTGACAAAGGCTTGGTTAAAGGATCAGCAATGTTGTCATCTGTCCCAACCTTACAAATGTCAATTTCCTTTCTGTCCACGTAATCTCTAATTACATGATATTTCCTAAGTACATGTTGATGTGGTCGTTATACACCAAAAATAAAACCTAAGTCAACTAACTAAGAAGATAGCGGAAGTAGGGTCGATCTCCACAGGGAGGAAACTAACTAACTGTAATTTAAATCTATCAGTAACAATCTGGGGGTTTTGAAATTGATTTAACTAAACTAAATAAAGTTAAAGGAAAGAGAAAATAAGGATAGAAATTAATACGAATAAATCAGATAAAGAGAAAATATGCTAAGATTCGGTCTACTGCAGTATCGGCATCTACGGGTCAACTAAGTCAGTCAATCTATCAATGAGAAGGGCAATGGTTTTCTCCTCTCGGTCTCAAACCACCCTAGGGATTTTCCTAATTAACTCTCGTCCTCTTAAGAGTCACCTATCAATTCTAAGCAGCCTTCCCTTCCAATCTCTCGATCCAGGTCGGGGTTAACTATCTAGCCTAGTCTCCTGCGTATACTCATTCGACTAAACCTCAATTAAATTGCAAAGATCGATTCTCATATTCAAGACTAACCAAACTAATCTATCCTAACATGCCTCTACTACAGTTTCCCTCATCCCAACATATAAGAGAATTAGCTACTCATGCTATTAACTATGCTAACAAAGACAATTGAACATAGGACGAAAGACATAATAAAATCGTAATCAACAAGCATAGATAATAACGCAGCAGTAATTAGGAAGAGAAACAGTAATTAAGTCTAAAGATTAAGAGTAAAAGAGAAAAGAAGAAGTTTACAATCTTAGCAAATCCGGCGTAAAGAACAAATCCCACGTCGATAAACCCGAATGCAAACCAAAGGTAAAGTTCAGAAACTAATGGAAAGATTAATGCTAATTCCTGAATGATTCAAACTGAATAAAATAATTGCTCAATAACTAATGACGTAAATAAGAGTCATATATAGTGTCTAACACGACTCTTAACCTAATTAACCTAATGGACTTAAAGCCCGTGATAGAATCTACTCGATCGAGGGGGAATATCCACTCGACCGAGGCTTTTATTCATGGAAATCAGTCGATCGAGCACTTCATCTACTCGATCGACCAACTAGTAAACGGCTTCTACTCGATCGAGCAAAGGAAGTTACTCGATCGAGCACTTCTGGCTTAAACTCACCTCGATCGAATGGCAAGCTCCTCGATCGAGGTCTTCTGGCATAGTATGTGGTGTGAGTCATGACCTGGGCTTGATTATGAACGGTTTCACGCTTCCCCATGCAAGAGTTCCTGTCCCGATCCTTCCATTCTCCTAAATGCATGCAAACTAGACTGCTCTTGCTCGGTTTCTGCTACTACACAGCTTGTACCTACAAAATGGTAATGAAAGTACAAAGTAGCCAAATAGGGGCATATGGCGATATAATATCACCTAAATGACATAGAAATGCGTGCATAAATGGACTAGAAAGTCTATATAAAATACACGCATCAAACTTCCCCAAACCAAACCTTTGCTTGTCCTCAAGCAACCTAAATGCAGCTATATGGAACAAAATAAACCTAGGGGAATGGAGCAAGTCTCAGAGCTAGCTACAAGTCAATGTTAAACAGTTTAATGCACTCGATCAATCATTACAAAGCTTAATGCGAAAGTGAACGAATTCATACAATCTTTGAAATAAATTAGATTTTCGACCTTGCAAGACTCAACCAAATTCGGACTCTCACGGGTCACTCTTCTCTCAACAAGCAAATGGTAAGTAAATATGTAAAAGAGAGAAAGAAAATATAGTCACTCACCTAGACTACGACCGACACAACATGCATTGCTAACTAATATGAAAGATGATTCAAGCACCGTACACACGCATAACCACCGTTCAAGGACAATTACGTGCCGAACATTTGCAAAGATATGGATATGTGAGGCTAATTGGTAAGAAGGGGCAAAATAATTAATGGAAATGTGAGGGTAAATAGCCAAGCTAGTTCCTAACAAGACCGCAATAGAACTCGTTCCATTCTTCCAACTATCAAAAATTAAGCTCAATGCCTTAACCAAAATAGGCATATACAACACAAATCCCATATAACACCTCAACAAGATAATGATACGCATAGGAGGTGTAGAAAACAATAACTTCAGCCAATCATTTTTCCACAATATATTCTTTCATTTTTTTCTTTCTTTCCTTTTCTTTTTCTTTTGGCTGACTGAGGAAAAACCTCTCGATCGAGGGAATTAAGTCACTCGATCGAGGCAATAAAGCACAACAACCGCTCGATCGAGCTAAACAAACTGATCGATCGAGGCACAACTAACACTTCTCTTCTTTTTCTCGTAAATACCCACTCCAATCAATGAAACGAGCCAAAACTGACACAACGGTAGAATATACCTCGACTACTAACTAGCTCGGCAAAGGTAGGCTTAGTTTAGGATGTAGTTAAGGGCAACAGGCAGATATGGCTTTATGTGGAGTTAATGGGGGAAAATGAGGAAAAGGGAGATGCAAATATTCTCAAAACACGTAATACCGACCACAAACCCAATGCGCGCAGGCAATAAGAAATCAAAATTCATATACAAGCAAATGACACGAGGTGTGGGGAGTAACTACTCTCATTCCTAGAATGAACTGGTCATAGATGTCACCAGTTATAGGCTCTAAAACTCAGAATATATAAGTAGTTTGCCAAAAGGTTGAGTCAAGTCTAATAATCAAATTTAAATTCCAGGACAAAATTCAATAGTTCACTATTCGATTTCACTAAGTAAGTCAAGAAAGGTGCAAAGAATAGCATAGAATAGACTTGTAGTGCAATTTCATCATGAACAAGACTCCAATCCGACTCGACTATATGCAAAAATAAACGTGATATTTTTGATTTTTTCAAATTTTTTCTAATTAACATGAATGTAAACGTGAATGCAATACAAATGCAAATGCAGACGCAAAAGGATGTAAAACACTTCCCCAAACCAAAACAGACAATGTCCTCATTGGCTATAGCACCAAAGCATATACGGGAAAGGGAAAAGCAACCTAATACATGCTCCTAAGGAATGAAATGTAAATATATGAAGAATGGAAAAACAAAAGAAACAGAAACGACTCACAAGACAAAGCTTCCCCAAACCAGCATCAAACTAGGTGGTATAAATTTCCTCGATCGAAGGTTTCTGTCATGCTGGACTGCTCGATCGAGTAGGTCTGAGTTACTCGATCGAGTGGACTTCTTTTGATGATCCATACTTCACTCGATCGAATGGAATTATACTCGATCGAATGACTCTCCTCCATGCTTAGCCTTCGACTTTCAGCAATTTGATTGCCGCTTCTATTTCCTGCCAAATGATAGAAAACAATACCCAAAAAAAACCAAAAGAAAGTCTAGCAGGAAAAATAAATTGTCTAACTGAGCTACGGATTATCACGTATTAGTCTAATTGTCTAAATGTCTAACGAAACGCGACAAATTGTTTTTACAAATTGCACGGGGTTGCAAACCCGGCTACCAACCAAATAGTTTCATGAGAAGGCCACCGTGTGGCCTTTGACTTGCGGAAGTACCCTCAGCTGCGGTAAGTTCCGTCTTCTTCCTCCACACGTACAATGGTTTCTTGGAGCCTAGCTCCACTTCAGAATCACTTGCGTACATGCGGGCTCCTTTGTCCTTCTTGGACTTCTTCTTCTTTACGTCGTCACGCGAACCTGGCTTTTCCTTTTCCAGCTCCAATGCTACTGATTTACTACCTGTAATGGAACACACAACAGCATTTTCCTCCAAATCGCTCCCAAGCTGGGGCGGAGGTGTTACGGTAGCATTGGGGATATCACAGATAGGAGCTATAGGCTCGATAGGAACCGAAGCTTTGTCATGCGTGAATAAATCGGGTGCGATATCAGATAAAGGAAGTGCGTAGCATGGTGACACAAGCATAGGACCCTTACTAACCTGAGACTGCGTGAATACTAAATTCTCCCCACCTATTTGAAAAGTCAGAGTCTGTAATCCAACATCAATAACCGCTTGCGCAGTATGCAAGAACGGTCTTCCCAAAATGATGGGAGTGTGAGAATCCTCAGGTATATCCAAAACTATAAAATCGACCGGGATAAAGAATTTTCCTATTTGCACAGGAACATCCTCTATGATTCCTAAGGGTCGAGACAAGGTCCTATCTGCCATCTGTACCGTCATGTTTGTACACTGAAGCTTCGTAAAGCCTAACCGTTTGGCCAAAGACAAAGGTAAGACGCTAACACTAGCTCCTAGGTCACATAACGCGTTGTCTATAAGATAGGTACCTATATGACACGGTATAGAAAAACTATCTGGGTCAGACAGCTTAGGGGGGCATTTGTTCTCGAGGAACGCAGAGCATTCCTCAGTTAACGCTTCAGTCTCTACAGTGTCTACGGACCTCTTACGCAAAAGAATTTCTCGCATAAATTTTAAGTAAGAGGGTACCTTTAATAGGAGGTCTGCAAAAGGAACGTTCACCTTGAGATTGCGTACAATATCAGCGAACCGAACAAATTCCTTCTCGACCTTAGCCTTCTTCAATCGACCAGGAAACGGAACCGGAATGTCAGGATTACCACGTTGCATATCCTTGACAATGGCATTGTTAATCATCCGCTTGCTTAACCCCTTCGAACGAGCTTCTCGCTCATGAAAACCCATCGATCGAGTATCTAAGTCACTCGATCGAAGATTATCCGAGCTTAAATTGCTCGATCGATCAGTTTCCTCGGTCACCTTATTCGATCGAGCAGCTTGGTTCTCTCGATCGACCACTTGTTCTTCTAAGTTACTCGATCCAGCATCAACAACCTCTCGATCGAGTAACTTGCTTTCTGATTCACTCGATCGAGTAACACAAATCTCTCGATCGAGTAGTTTCTCCTTCATTTCATTCGATCGACTAGCATTATTCTCTCGATCGATTGCATTACCAGCGACAGTCTTCGCGACATCAGGATGCGCACCAGAAATATCAGCAACTGTACCCGGACTGTCATAAGCAAGACCGCTTCTTAGAGTAATCATATTCAGCGTCTCCTTGTTCTTGTCAGTTTGAGACGGTAACTGCCCGGGTTGCCTAGTCGATCGAACTCCGGCCAATTGAGCAATCTGCGACTCCAAAAGCTTAATAGTAGCATTCGTTGCTTGATCAGTTTTGCTCATTTGGATAGCTAAAGCTTGGATCATAGACTTTAACTCCCCGATTTCTGCAATTCCTACAGACGAGGAACTAGCTTGCTGCGAAGACTGGATGTTCTGAAATCCCTGCTTGTGCGGTGGTTGATACGTCGGCTGTGGTTGTGGAGGTGTAGGATTTAAGACGTTATGGCTTGTCCATCTCAAATTGGGATGGATATTCCCTTGATTGTAGTACCCACCTCCTTGACGGTATTGTTGAAAGGAAAAGACTTGTTCCCTTTCAGTGAGACAGTCTATAGCCGTGTGACCAGTTTCGCCACACCTCTTGCAAGTAATCATATCATCCTGCTGCAGCAAATGAACCGTCTGCTGGTTATCTTCAGCTTTCTTCTCCCATTTATCAAGCCTGGCATTTAGTTTATCGAATTTTGCATCCAGACCTTCAGAATCGATACTAGCTATCGATCGTGTACCACTCCTCGGATTACCATATTCAGCACAATAAGTTGCCATTTCTTCAATCAGCTTCCAACCCTTATCATCATCTATTTCCTTCTGGAACCTCCCGTTTGACGCGGCATCTAGAATGGCTCGATGATCGTCATATAACCCGGCGTAGAATTGGTTACACAGAAACCACTGCTCGAACCCATGATGAGGAACAGACCTCACTAGCGTCTTGAATCGATCCCAGGACTCATAAAGATTTTCATGAGCCGTTTGCTTGAAATTATTAATCTGACCCCTCAAAGCATTCGTCCTCTGTGGTGGAAAATACTTTTTATAGAAAGCCAGTGCGAGTGTGGTCCAGTCAGTAATACCCAGCTCTTCTCGATTCAAATTCTTCAACCAGTCTTTGGCATTATCCGTAAGGGAAAAAGGAAACAAGAATTCCTTGATCTTGTCAGCTGTCACCCCTTTTGAAACCGGAATAGAAGAACAGTAGTCAGCAAAGGTATACTTGTCCTCGGATCCTCTCCAGCTACACCCATATACTTGTCCTGCTGGACAAGCTTGATATAAGACGGACGAAGATCGAAAGTAGTTCCATCTTCGTCCGTTGTAAGTTTGAATCCTTGAGGTATACATGCAGCTGTAGGCTCAGAATGGCTAGCAATATTCGGCATCTTTGCTGGAATGGTAGTCTCAACAGTTAAATCTTCCTCGAAAATGCAACCGTCAAAGACGGATTCAGAAGTACTCAAGTCTTCCTCCTGAATAGTCTTATCTAACCCTCTTTTCCTGCGTAGGAAGGTTCTTTCAGGCTTTGGATCAGCTTCCACTAATTCGAGCCTTTGGGATCTGCTCATACACAACTATAAAGAGAAAGATAAGAACAGTCTTAAGGAATTAGAAATTCCTTAAGACGAGACAGAAATAAATAAACAGAAAATTAAATTGCCTCCCCGGCAACGGCGCTAAAATTTGATGTGGTCGTTATACACCAAAAATAAAACCTAAGTCAACTAACTAAGAAGATAGCGGAAGTAGGGTCGATCTCCACAGGGAGGAAACTAACTAACTGTAATTTAAATCTATCAGTAACAATCTGGGGGTTTTGAAATTGATTTAACTAAACTAAATAAAGTTAAAGGAAAGAGAAAATAAGGATAGAAATTAATACGAATAAATCAGATAAAGAGAAAATATGCTAGGATTCGGTCTACTGCAGTATCGGCATCTATGGGTCAACTAAGTCAGTCAATCTATCAATGAGAAGGGCAATGGTTTTCTCCTCTCGGTCTCAAACCACCCTAGGGATTTTCCTAATTAACTCTCGTCCTCTTAAGAGTCACCTATCAATTCTAAGCAAGCCTTCCCTTCCAATCTCTCGATCCAGGTCGGGGTTAACTACCTAGCCTAGTCTCCTGCGTATACTCATTCGACTAAACCTCAATTAAATTGCAAAGATCGATTCTCATATTCAAGACTAACTAAAACTAATCTATCCTAACATGCCTCTACTACAGTTTCCCTCATCCCAACATATAAGAGAATTAGCTACTCATGCTATTAACTATGCTAACAAAGACGATTGAACATAGGACGAAAGACATAATAAAATCGTAATCAACAAGCATAGATAATAACGCAGCAGTAATTAGGAAGAGAAACAGTAATTAAGACTAAAGATTAAGAGTAAAAGAGAAAAGAAGAAGTTAACAATCTTAGCAAATCCGGCGTAAAGAACAAATCCCACGTCGATAAACCCGAATGCAAACCAAAGGTAAACTTCAGAAACTAATGGAAAGATTAATGCTAATTCCTGAATTATTCAAACTGAATAAAATAAGTGCTCAATAACTAATGACGTAAATAAGAGTCATATATAGTGTCTAACACGACTCTTAACCTAATTAACCTAATGGACTTAAAGCCCGTGATAGAATCTACTCGATCGAGGGGGAATATCCACTCGACCGAGGCTTTTATTCATGGAAATCAGTCGATCGAGCACTTCATCTACTCGATCGACCAACTAGTAAACGGCTTCTACTCGATCGAGCAAAGGAAGTTACTCGATCGAGCACTTCTGGCTTAAACTCACCTCGATCGAATGGCAAGCTCCTCGATCGAGGTCTTCTGGCATAGTATGTGGTGTGAGTCATGACCTGGGCTTGATTATGAACGGTTTCACGCTTCCCCATGCAAGAGTTCCTGTCCCGATCCTTCCATTCTCCTAAATGCATGCAAACTAGACTGCTCTTGCTCGGTTTCTGCTACTACACAGCTTGTACCTACAAAATGGTAATGAAAGTACAAAGTAGCCAAATAGGGGCATATGGCGATATAATATCACCTAAATGACATAGAAATGCGTGCATAAATGGACTAGAAAGTCTATATAAAATACACGCATCACATGTCTAGACTTGTTACTAGACTTGGCCTCTTTTGCTTGAAAAATAGCCTCACTGTTATCACAATAAATTGTGATAGGATCTTTGGCAGTAGGGACTACTGTTAGTCCTTCCAAAAATTGCCGAATCTACACAGCTTCCTTTGCAGCTTCAGACGCTACAAAGTACTCTGCTTCTGTTGTAGAATCCGCGGTAACGCTTTGCTTGATACTCTTCCAGCAAACAGCTCCTCCATTCATCATATAAACGTAGCCGGATTGGGATTTCATATCATCCCTATCTGTTTGGAAATTGGCATCTGTGTAACCCTTTACACGTAACTCAGTCTCGCCTCCAAACACTAAGAACGAATCCTTGGTCCTTCTCAAGTACTTATGGATGTTCTTTACGGCTATCCCGTGACTCTCACCTGGATTTGCTTGGTAACGACTTGTCATGCTCAAAGCATATGCAACATCGGGACGAGTGCACATCATAACATACATGATTGATCCAACAGCAGATGCGTAAGGGATCAATTTCATGCGTTCCATCTCCTCGGGTTTCGTAGGGCACTCTGACTTACTCAAAGTGATCCCACTTCCTATAGGAAGAAAGCCTCTCTTAGAGTCTTTCATGTTGAACTGATCAAGAATCTTATCAATATAAGTTTCTTGACTTAATGCTAGTATCCTTTTAGATCTATCCCTATAGATCCGGATACCTAAGATGCGCTGGGCCTCTCCTAAGTCTTTCATTTGGAAATGTATTCCTAGCCACTACTTTATAGAAGTGAGAATTGGAATATCACTCCCAATGAGTAGTATGTCATCTACATACAAGACTAGAAAAGTTACTTTACTCCCACTAAACTTCATGTATAAACACGGTTCCTCGACGCTTCAAGTGAAACCATTTTGTTTAATTACATGATCAAAACGATGATTCCAACTCCTGGATGCTTGTTTAAGACCATAGATGGATCTCTTAAGCTTGCATACCTTCTTAGGGTTTGATGGATCCACAAAACCTTCAGGTTGTGTCATGTACACTTCCTCTTCTAGAATCCCATTCAAGAAGGCGGTTTTGACATCCATTTGCAAAATCTCATAATTATGAAATGCGGCAACCGCTAAGATAATCCTTATGGATCGAAGCATGGCGACTGGGGCGAAGGTTTCGTCATAGTGAAGACCATGAACTTGGGTGAAACCTTTTGCCACCAATCTAGCTTTATAAACATCATTATGTTAGTCTATGCCACTTTTGATCTTATAGATCCACTTACACTGAAGAGGTCGTACCTCCTTAGGTAAATCAACCAAGTCCCATACTTGATTGTCGTACATAGAATACATTTCGGATTGCATGGCTCCTAGCCATAGCTTTGAGTCGAGAATAAAAGGCCTGTGCTTTTGTGGTAGTAGGTTCGTTACTTCAAAAAGTAGCAAAATTATATAATAACTTCCTCTATAATACCAAGGTATCTATCAGGTTGAAGACTAATTCTGCTTGACCTCCTAGGTTCCGAAGGAATAATGACCGTGCCAGACGAAGAGGGAACGTTTTCCTCTTCGTCCTTTTCGGTTTGTGGCTCTTGGATTCATCAAGTTCAAAATTTCTCCCACTCTGTCTTTTAGAAATAAAATCATTTTCTAAAAAGACTGCAGCACGAGACACAAACACTTTGTCCTCGTGTTTATTGTAGAAAGTAATAAGCACGTGATTCCTTTGGATATCCTACAAAAAGACATTTGTCAGATTGGGGTGCGAGTTTATCGTCAGACTTATTCTTAACAAAAGCCTCGCATCCCCAAATTCTCATAAATGACAAATAAGGAACTTTTCCTGTCCATATCTCATATGGAGTCTGGTTTGCCGCTTTAGTCGGGCTTCGATTTAGTGAAAATATTGCAGATAAGATAGCAAAACCCCAAAAAATTAATCAGGGAAGCTCGGACCAGACTCATAGGTTTAGATCGAAACCATAATCTAATAAAGTTCGATTCTCTTTCGGATACACCGGTAATTGAGGTCTCCAGGAGGAAGGAGTACATTGTGATACTATACCACAATCTTTTAGGTGTGAATCAAAATCATGGGTTCAAGTATTCACCACCACTGATCGGATAGCTTATAGGGTTTTAATCTTTTTATTCAATTGGTTTTCTACTTCATTTTGAATTTCTTTGAATTTTTCAAAAGCATCACTTTTATGCCTCATCAAGTAGACATATCCATATCTACTTAAATCGTCGGTAAAAGTAATGAAGTAGTGATAACCACCTCTTGCTTGGATAGTCATTGGACCACATACATCCGTATGTATAAGTCCTAATACTTCACTTGCTCGTGTCCCTTTTCTCGTAAAAGGAGCACGAGTCATCTTGCCTAGAAGACAAGATTCGCATACGCCATAAGATTCTTAATCGAATGGTTTGAGTACTTTCGATGAAACAAGTCTCTTTATGCGTCGTTCATTTATGTGCCCTAAACGACAATGCCAAAGGTATGATTGATTAGGTTCACCTGTTTTAAGCTTCTTGTTTTCTACATGATAGACCTCTTTTGCAATATCTAGAACATAAATACCTCCAATAGAAATGGCCTCGCCATAAACCATTTCATTAAGTGAAAAAGTACAACAGTTGTTCTTAATGCAAAATGAAAATCCTTCCATATCTAACACGGAAATGGAGATAATGTTCTTGGTAAGAGTTGGTACATAATAGCAATTATTTAAATACAACTCTAAACCATTCGGCAAAAGACGAACGTAGGTGCCCACGGAAATTGCGGCTACCTTAGCTCCATTTCCCATGCGCAGGTCCACGTCACCCTTGGCAAGTGCTTGCGCGTCCCTCAGCCCATGTACATGATTACAAAGGTGAGAACCACAACCGGTATCAAATACCCAAGAAGATGTACTAGCAAAGTTAATATCTATCATATAGAGTGATGAAAGAATTTTACCTGACGTTGTCAAACAACCGTCCTTCTTGTCTTTCAAGTACTTGGGGCAATTGCGTTTCCAATGCCCTTTGCCATTACAGTAATAGCAACCCGCCTCCGCGTGTTTGTTGACCTTGGGCTTGGACTTATAAAAGACCTTGCCCTTTCCCTTGTCGACCTTCTTGAAAAGAGTTTTACCCTTTCCCTTGTCCTTTCTCACCCCAAGGTTCATGTTCTTCATTTTCATAGAAAGAACATCCTTGGGTTCACTCCCACTTGCCTCCATGTCCCTCTCCGCTTGGGTGAGGAGTGCATGAAGTTCATGGAAACTCTTGACCATGCCATTCATGTTATAGTTCACCCTAAATTGGGTAAACTTGGGTGTGAGTGAATGAAGGATCTTACCCACCACCAATTGCTTCGGAATTTTGAACCCTAGACGCTCTAAGGTGTCCTCGTGCTCAACCATTTTGAGCACGTGTGGGCCAACCTTTAGGCCCCTTTGAAGCTTGGTGTCAAAGAATTTCGTAGCCGCCTCATCATGGAGAATTTGAGGGGCTTGCGAAAACATCGACGTGATCCTCGTGAATATTGCATATGCATCGAGTGATATCAATTGGAGTTTGAGTTTGGGTGAGATTGACCAAATCAAGACATTCTTGACGTCATTTGCAACCTTCAAATAAAGGTCATATTCGGCCCGAACCACCGCGGACGATCTAGGCGCGGGTTCGGTGGGGGGCTCTTCGACCAAGTAGCGAAGCACGTTATCGGATAACGCGGAACTCTTGATCGTTGACTCCCATTCAACGAAGTTACTTCCGTCATCTTTCAGGACACACTTGTCCATGACGGATCTCAACCATGAGTCCTTACCCAAGGTTGCATTGTTTGATGATGTTGACATTGTGCGAATATGGTTACTACAACAAAAAGAAATATATAAACATTCATTGTTAATTTACTTGAAAAACATTTTAACAAGTTTAGCATTTATATAATGACCTCTCACTAAATTATATAAATGATTTCAAGACCCATCTTTAAATAAAAAATAGTCATCGCATGCTACCTTTATCTAGAAATGGTAAGTCATTACTTGACTAATTCTACCCTTTAGAACTCTTAGTTGACGGATTTCAACTAAATCCATCTCCTAGTCCCAAGATAACGCTTATCTCGTTGAGTCCAATCCAATTTTAGCTTGTGATCGTATCACCCTACTTACCAGAGGTAAAAAGGGACCCACGAGCGTGTGTAGCCCTAATGAACACGGGATTCATAGTGTTATTAATTGGTAAGGCTAATCTCAATTTTTTTAAACATGTGAGAGATCTTGTCAATTTAGTTATTAATTCCCTATAAGTGAACTAAGTCGGTGAATGGTGAATAACGTTGAATTGACAATAACGGTAAATATAATGCATGTGTGACGATTTTGGCATGAGCGGAAATAAAGCAAGCAACCAAGCAACAATAAAATCCTAGTATGGCCACCTAGCTAATCAAAATTAACTAGATAATTACAAATTCGGAAACCAACTCCTTGGTCCCTTGCCTCTTCACTTGGAACACCTTCCAAAATGGCACCGTCTTGAGGGAGTCACCTGTCTTCATAAAAATAATTACAAATATACAAATATACAAATTCCTATTATACATTTATGCTATGAAATGAAATTATTAAAATTATACAAACCGGCGATACGAGATCGCAATTAAATTACAACCAAACCGTTATTCCCTTACATTACGGGTAATAACGATTAAAAATAACGAGGCCATACAAGGTACAAAATTTGCATAAATTATTAAATAAATGACATTCATTCATTCAACCATAAATAAAATAAACTGCTGCAAAATTCATGCCAAAATCGTCCTAAACACATTCATGCTCATTGTAGCTCGATTTTTCGGGATTTATTGATTTTTAACCATTAAAAATCAATATCAACATTTAAATCTCATTTAAATTCAAACTAATTAACTAAACTGTTTTAGAACTCAAAATTAGTCCCTACTAATTTGTTTGCTCATTAATTAGATCGATTTGATTTTATTTGCTAAATATTACGGTTTAATCATAACAGTTATGAAATAAAACCAAAATAAAATATAAACATCATAAAATTTGAAACTTTTTTACATTCTGGAACATGTCCAGGAACTCTAAAAATAAAAACATTTGCTCAAAAAATTTAAATTAAGTTTAAGAACAAATAATTTAATATTTAATGGTTTTATCAAATATAAAATCATTAAATATAGTAAAACAGTGAAACAAATTATGAAATTTCACCAAGAGTATCAAAATCGGAATATAAAATGTAAAAAAAAATTTCAAGACCATAAAAGGACGTTTCAGTTTTAGGAACATTATAATCTCATATTATCGACTTTTATCGTATAAAAATCAATAAACATGCAATACTTAACTAAAAGTCACGAAATTTTACATTCAATAATTAAGACATGCATGTGAGATCATATTAAAATTTCATGGCCAGAATCAACATGCAACTATTTTTAGTTAACTTTTAACTCTTAAAATGCATGTTAACTCGGTTTAAACGCCAAAAATCAAAATAAATAGCAAAACAATCCCTATAATCACGAAATTTGGCCACAAACATTTTGAGGTCAGTAGGTATACATGCACCAAACCTTTTTGTCAGAATCGTATTTTAACTTAAATTTTGTGATTTATTAGTTATCTTATAACTTTAATAAAAATGTCCAAAATGAACATGCATGCTACAAGCTAGCTCTAATACCACATGAAAGTCCATAGACCTTAATTAGACTCCTCTAATTAGTTGCTAAATTACTTGTTAATTTACTATTTAATGATCTATGTAACATGCATGCAAATATAAAGACATTTATATAAAAGAAGAAATTTCCTCACATTGATATGGAAAATATATGGGCACAACAAGAACTCCTTCTTGTTGTTCTTGAGCTATAAAAATGGATGAACACAAGTAATCTCCAAACTAGAAGATCTCCTCTAAGTTGCACCAAGATGACACCAAATAATCTATCCTTATTATTAACTAGATAATAAGATATATATTATACTACTAATATTAGACTATATTACTACACTAGTAATACTTAAGAAATATTAGTATATGAGAGTTTTTAGAGAGAAGATGAGTTTTGAGAGATGAATGAAAAATAAGCAAGAATGAACTAGTAATAAATTGAACAACAATTGTTCAATTTATAGCCAAGAGGGCCGGCCAAGAGCTCATCAAAAGAGTGATTTTTTTTCTTATTTTATTGCCATGCAAAGTGATGGTGTGTTGTAGTGAGTAAAATAATTTTAGGTTACTATTCATGTCATAATCATAAGTGACTTGTGAGCATGAAGATAAGCAACCATCATCATCTTACCAACTCTATACCAACCGGCCATGTGAGCCTTGTTTTGATCCATTTTGATTTTTGATATTTGTCCCACAAATACTTATTAATCATATGCTTAATTATCTTGTATAATTAAGTGTTAATTTGATCATATAACAATTATATGACACAATTAAATGAATAAAATGTACTTAACATTTTAAGTAATATTTTACCATTATATCAATATATAATGGGTCCCACAATGCTTAGTTAATTTATTTTACAACTCCTTGTAAATATAATTAACTACTTACCTCTATGTCAAAACCTCAACTAATTTAGTAATTTAACGACTAATTACTAGGTTTAATCTTATTTAATCGTATTAAAATAAGATGTAAATTTGTTAGTCAATTATCGCATAATTGAAAATTAAACTTAATCGAATTTGAGTTCTTAACTCAATTTCTAACAATTAACTCTCGTACATATCGAATATATGTCATGTACTAATTAACTGTATCATATACAAATAATTAGTTACTATTTGGATTTCATCCTTTAGGTGTGACCGAAAGGGATCAGTTGATCACCGCCGTCATACGACAATAACGTCAAACTCTAGTCAGCCAACCGTTATTGATTTACGTTAATCAACTGACTAATCATATATATAGTCAATAAATATCCCAATTATATTCCTTAATAAGATTTATTATGTGGCGCACTATTTGTGGAGGACACCTACTCCAACAATCCCATCCCTCATAAAAGTTTGACACAACTCACAAAACGTTTGGATATGGTTGGCTGGGTTTTCATTTGGCTCGCCACTGAATTGGTTACCTTCAATGAGACCAATTAGAGTGTTATGGACCCTTAGGATCCCATTAGCAAGTTCAAAACCCCGAAACCTAGGATCTTCTTTTGTTCGCACCATTTTTGTCAACCTAAAAGAAAAACACACAAAGGAAAGCAAGTAATGATTTAAGGTACGGTTGCACCTAAAAATGGTAAAATTTTAAACAGAAATCAGCAATACATAGATAAACAAAACCATGCTCCCCGGCAACGGCGCCAAAATTTGATCGGTTGTGTCTCAGTCTCGATGCAAAAATAATTACCTACATTTAGACTAACAACATAAAGAATGTAATTAGGGAAGTACGGATCGATTCTCAGGGAGTACGTGTTAACTATGAATTGCTATGGGGTGATTTTTATTTAAGTTTGATTTATTTGAGGTGATTATCTAAACTACTAACATGAAATAAAATGACAAATATACAATGACGATATTTAAATGACAAGTATGGAAATTGCGATAAAAATAAATCTAATCTAATTGATGACGATAATAAAATTGCAAGATAAAATGAACTAGTCTACTTGACGGAAAGGAAAGTGACAATAATTAAATCTAACTAAGAACGATAATGAAAATAACAATATTGAAAAGCTACCTCACTAAAATAATAGAAAACTAATAAACTAACAAATGACAATAAAATAAACTATCTAAGAACGGTAATATAATGACGGTAAAATAAACTAACTAAACAACAATAAAAATTACGATGATCTAATAAAAACAATAAAAACTATCTAACAACAATAAAATAAAAACAACAATAAAAACTATCTAATGGCAATAAAATAAAACGATATAATAAACTAACTAAAACGATAAAATAAACTATCTAATCAAATTGATATAGAGAATTAGAAATTCATGTCAAATGATTTAAAAGCTTTATTGATACCAATATTAGAATTACTACGATTGTCTAAGCCTTGTAGCGGTATATTCCTCTCGGATTCGTACCGACTTTTTAATGGGTCCTAACGTCCTTTCAGCCTGGTTAGGTCACTAAACCCCTATTGGTAGTCCTAATTCCCATCCCAACTCTCGTTTCTAAGACGGAAATTGACTAATACAAACAATTGTTTATGGCCATTAAACAAAGTTATAGAATTTGACACAACCAAAGGAAGAAACAAACTAGATGGTTCTATTGGTATCGATCCTTCTTTTAATTCATTTTAACTAGAAAATCATTTCAATATTTCAATTTTATTTATTATATTTACATAATGATAACCCTATACTACTAGATTTAATTTATGTGATTAAATAAATTAAGAGGAAAAAGATGTAGGAAATTAAACTATGAATTAGAGATATTAAAATGATTGACATGATCAATATTAAATTGGCTATTATTCTAATGATGAAATTTACAATGATTATTATATGACTAAGTGAAGTAAAATGAGACATATTAAACGATGATTTAATTTTGACTAAATTACTTTTATGCGGGATTACTAACAACAATGATAATACGAAAAGAAGGCTAAGTAGATTATAATTCATGGTTTATGAAAGTGATAGAATCTATTATAAAATAAACATAACGGTATTGAAAATAATGAAAGCAAAAGATAGAGAATTAACGGGAATGGAAGTACAACGATGTAAGAGAAAATAATAAGAACAAATTTCAACCAAAATGTAATGATAAAACAGTAGAGAGTGCTAGAGAAAATGCTTGAAGTAAGATGTCTAAACTTGCATACAAAACCATAAACTATAATCTAACTTGTATGTAAATTGCTAAATGTAAGAGATGATAATATGATTGGTATGTAATGTAATGTAATCTAATCTAATGTAATGTCTTGTAATGTGTTCTAATGTGTTCTTATGTGTTCTTGTAATCTCTCCTTGTAATGTTGATGATCTTAGGCTTTTATATGGCTGCAAGGTTGAGCTTTTCCATCCGGATTCATACCCTAGACAAGGCAATAAACATCCCCATTAAAGCTTGGGAGAAGAAGAGGCAAGAGGCGTTCAGCAGCGTACATACCCGATTGGGTATATGGTAAATCCGATCGGGTATGTAACCCTGATGGATCTTCTTTCGTCTCTTCGAATTTCTTCCTTGGGCACGGAATCCTATGCCTTGTTTTGGTAGTTTACAGCTCGGAAATGGTCTTGGGCCAGGCTTTGGTTGACTTGGGCTTGTGTTTTAATTGAGACACTAACTCAAAAGTCAAGACCAATCCACTTTGAGGAATGATGCAATGGGAATTGTGATCCAATCATGAAATTGCTATCATCGGTTCCTCGTAAACTTGTATTCTAGTGCCTTTGCTCCATAAAGTAAGAAAATATAGCAAAACCGCTTCATTTCCCATAAAACGAGACAAAGCACGCAAAACAACTAGAATAGTAATATTAGCTCGTTAATCACTTAACAAAATCCATAAATCATATAGAAATCGAGCTAAAACGGGGGATAAATTAGTACAAAATATCGCTTATCACTTACCCTTTCCTGACTTCTTAAACTTTGGCTTCCCAACATTTAGGTCGCCATGAGCCTTGCCCTTACCTTTGTTCTTGTTGGAAATCATGAGAACATCTTGCTTCTTGCTCCCACTCAATTTCAGATCCTTCTCGTTCTGTACGAGAAGTGAGTGTAGCTCATGAGGACTTTTCCTCATATCATTCATGTAGTAATTTGCCCTGAAAAGGGTAAAACCTTCATGAAGTGAATGAAGCATACGGTCAATGAGTATGCTCTCACTGATTTTGCAATCAAGTGCCTCCAGTTTCTCGACATTCTCAATCATATCAAGAATGTGTGGGCTAACCGGTTGGCCCTTCTGGAGTTTCGCCTCAAAGAAGCGACATGTATGCTCATAAGTAACGATTCTCGGTGCTTTTGAAAATTCATTAGTGAGCGTGGTGAAAATCTTATTTGCACCTTGGGCAATGAAGCGTCTTTGCAAATTGTTTTCCATTGCAAAGATGAGTACGTTCTTTATCGCACCCGCTTCCATAACGAAGTCACTATAAGCAAGTGACTCGTTAGCTCTCGCATTGGGGCCTCGGTTTGGCGGTATTGGCTCAGTCAAGTACTGGAGCTTGCCGTTAGCAATGGCTGCATTCCGTAATGCCGCCTCCCAGTCCGCAAAGTTGGACCCGTCATTCTTTAGTCGCGTGGACTGATTCATGTGGTCCATGAAAGTTTTAAGCCAGGACTCACGTGCGAGTGTGGCACTTGGCATAGGGACATCATTATGGCCAGCCATTTGTTATAGCAATATTATCAATATAATACGAATTCTACACTGCGAAAAAGAAGAAAAATATAATAATAAGCATACTCATCGATATGAATTAAGTCTAGTGCAAAACTTGTTTAATGCGAAGACTCCAGCATTTATACAATTGACCTCCCTCAAGAATTATATAAATGATCCCAAGACTCAATTATCTGTAAATTGATAAGCCAACCTCTTGGCTAATTCTACCTTTAGAATTCTTGGTCGATAAAATTTTATCTTAAATCCATCATAATTACGAGAAACTCTTCGAATTATAATGTTAAGGTAAAATAAGTCAACACATACTACTTACCCAACGTAGAAGGGGTCATATGGAGAGTAAGGTCCTATATGCTTACCGACGAAGAAGGGATTCATAGTAGTTTGGCCTATAAAGACAAGTCTCAATTTTAGGTTTTAGAGGAAGATCCCATCAACTTTATTTTAATTCATTTTAAGTGAACGAATATCTAGCATGCGAGAATGAATAAACTAAGATGATGGCTTAAAATTCGTGTGACATCTTTATGTCCATGATCACTAACATCCAAACTATATGAGTCAATTTTCATCCATTTTAGTAGTAGGTGGTTTGGTTTAGGCGGAATATGATGCACTAACTATCATGTGATGAAAAGCAACAAGAACGAAAAATACGTAAAATTACAAAGTCCTAGTGTGGCCTATCTACCAAAATGAACAAAAATACAACTTTGGAAGCCATCCTAAATTGGACCCGAAAAGCTTGTCTTGATGTTCCATCTTGGTCCATGTAGCGGGAGTGAGCAATCCGATCTCCATCTTTAGTCTTCTCAAATTACATTTAATAAATTACAAAACATAAACCTATTTACATTCTAATTTAAAAAACATAATTTTAAAGAAAACAAAAGGAGATTTGAGATCTCAAAATTACATCAAGATCATGTTTCCATCATTACGAAAACATAATCAACTAAGGCCACACTAGGTAATACAAATTACAACCAATTGCAAAAATACGTAAATAAACCATTCAACAAATCATTCAACAAAATAAAATGCATCAACAATAAATTAATCATTCAAGACATAATTCCTTAATTATGTAGAGTAATTTATCCAAACCACCTATTTAAAATGATCAAAATTATGTGACAATTCCTTAATTAATCACAATAATTCCAATCAAACATAATCCAATTTTAATTCATATTATCGTATAATATGAATTAATCCAACATTATTTTAAACCATTTTAAAATAATTGGGTATCCAATAATTGTGAACTTTTTCACAACAACAATCATACATTATCAATATAATGCATAAAAAAAAATTCGGCCAACTTAAAAAAAAAATTCGATTTTTTTTTTTTTTTTTATAAAACACCAGCCACAAGCTGTTTTTTTTATATTTAATTTGATGTTGCTAATATTTCAAGATCGGTACAATTATCAACATTTAATCATTATTAAACATTGATACAAACTAGATGATTCAATTTAACATTTTAAAATGAATATCTAAATCATGATTAAATCGATTATCTTAATATTCAACTAATCATAATTGATTTAAACATCATTAAAATTAATGAATCATGATGCAAAACAACAATTTGTCATCATGTATACCGAAAATATATAGCAAAAACAAATGTTCATTAACATTCAAAACAATTTCCATTTACATTCTAATTTAATCCTTATTAAATTAAAACATCTACAAATTTATCATATTGTCATCTTAACATATTAAAACAACAATATCAATAAATCAAATGAAAACAATAAACAACAAAAAAAATACACGGCCCAAAAAAATTTTTTTTTTTTTTTTTTTTTTTTGCCGAATAAAAAAAATTTGGACCGAAATTTTTTTTTTCATCATTCATAAAAAATCATATAAAATAATTTTGTAGCCTTGGCTCTGATATCACTTGTGGGAAATATCGGTATAATTCAACATGAAATTTAAGGATTATAACGAAATTATAATATATGAAATACGAGTCATAAACGAAATGCATAAAGATTAGAATTAACCTTCGGTCCTAACAACATGGCCTAAGAACAAATATCAAGATGATATTCTCCTAATTGTTGCACCCAAGATGCTCTAAGAAATGCCTTTGCTTGTGCTAGAATGAACACCAAAAATTACTGCTAATTTCTGTGAAAGTCATTGTGATGATAAGAAAGTAGAGAAGAAGAGTTTACATAAAACTCTCCTCCTCTCCTATTTGGAATGTCCAACACAAGTGGAGGAAGAAGAGGACTCTTTTTCCTCTACTTGTTTTTAGGTAGTGGAGTCAAGATAGGAGTCTTCTCTCTTTTATTTATTTAATGTATAATATGTGTATGTATTATTATTGTCATTTGTCACATATTAATAAGTCCATACAACATCTTGTAGTCGATTTATTAATATCGGTCTGACATCATTTATTATGACAATATCGTATAATATATACGTCCACTATAAATATCGTATATTTTGAAAGTCCTAGACCTTAATTAGACTCCTCTAATTAGATCATTAAATTACATTAACTTAATGATTTAGGATCTAGTTATTATGCATACAAATATAAAAGCATAAAATAAAAGATAAGACGAAAATATCTTTACATTGGGAATTTTCGGTTCAATATGGGCACAATAAGAACTCCTTCTTATTGTTCTTGAGCATGAAATTAATGAATGATCCTTCATAAAACAACCTCCAAAGTAGAAGGTCTCCTTCTTGTTGCACCCAAGATTAAACCCAAATAATCTTACCTTATTATTAACTAGATAATAAGTAAGACAAATACTACTAATATTATTGTATTACTACACTAGTAATATGATATGAATATTAGCATGCATGTGAGAGTTTAGAGAGAAGTTGAGGATTTTAGAGATATATCTAAAATAAGTGGAAAAATTGAGCAAATGAATTGAACAACCAAAATGCCCTTATGAAGGCACATGGGCGGTCAAGTAGCTCAAAAATGAGCCAATATTTTGCTTATTTTAATCACATGCAAAGTGGTAGAGTGTAGGACATAAAAATGATCATGTTCACGTCATAACATGTCATAATCAATATGTTGTAGTGTGTTACAAGAAATGAACAAACATTATTGCTTACACTACATGGAATCCGGCCTCCACTAGAGTACTATGATCCATTTTGATTTTTTGATATTTGTCCCACAAATACTTATAATCATATGTTTAATTATCTTATATAATTAAGTGTTAATTTGATCATATAACAATTATCTGACATAAATTAATAAACAATATGTACTTAACTTTTAAGTGATATTTTACCATTATATCAATATATAATGGATCCCACAATGCCCAGTTAATTTATTTTACAACTCCTTGTAAATATAATTAACTAATTACCTCTACCTCAAAATATATGCATTACCTTAACTAATTTAATGAATTAACAATTAATCACTAAATTAAATCTTATTTAATCGTATTAAAATAAGACGTAAAATTTATTCAGTCAGTTATCGTATAAATGACTAATAAACTTAAGTGGAATGAGCTCCTAACTCAATTTCCAATAAATAACTCTCGTACATATCAAATATATGTAAAGCCCTAATTAAACTGTATCGTATACAAATAATTAGTATTCTATTTGGGTCTCGTCCTATAGGTGTGACCTAAAGGGATCAGTTGATCACCGCCGTCATACGACAATAACGTCAAACTCTACTCAGCCGAGCGTTACCGATTTACGTTAATCAACTGACGTGGAGTATCATAATATACTAATCATGTCACGTATATTCCAAATGAGATTTATTATATAAATGCACTATTGTGGATGACACTTACTCCAACAATCTCCCACTTGTCCGATACAAGTTGTGCATGTAACAACACTATTACTGAGAACTCCTCCTCCTACAATTTCTCCCACTTATCTCGACAAGTTGTGTGCTACCGATTCTCTTGTCTCTTTTACGTCACATCCTCCCACTCATTGCAAGGTGTCTTACAGGTCGCACTTGCAATTTAAAATTATAAGTAGAATGGTTTTTCTCGATCTGGGAGAGTAACTGTCTGACCGGAAAATCTACCAGAGATCTCTTCCGAGCGTGGCCACGCATTTCTAGTTACTACTCCTCGAGTGGCCCGAAGATGATAATACCCAACGTGAGTGGACAATTCATGTTGACCCATCTTACACTGTATGATGCAGATCACCATGACCCAGAAGATGTCCATCGGCCTCCTTTCACGGCACGACCTAGGACAAAAACCAAAGTCAATCGGAAACTACACCGACTCAGGTAAATGGTCGCCAGTCTAAAGAATCGACTCATAGGAATAAAAGAGAAATCCCCGCCACGACCAGGCTTCAACAATTTTGATAAGGGACTCTATTATGGTCACTGCCCGACAGAGTGTCTCCACAGTCTGTCTATGTAAACGACCAGTCATCTCTATGACCCCATGGTGCTGAACCAACCATCGATCGACTTACTGTGACAACCCGCGCGAATGCGGAAATAAAACATAACAAGCATGTGATTTATATAGCGGAAAATACGGTATTTTTAAAACTTTTTACATGCTAAGATAAAAATACGAGGAATGTCAAATAATTACAAACCAAAGTAGAAAATACTACAAAGAGACGAAGTCTCTCAAAATGTTATCAAGTAACAAAGTTATTAGCAAACTAGCTAAACAACGTCTAGAGGTGATTCATCCAGGCCAACGCCCGCTAGCTCACACCCGAACCCAAAATACCACAAGCAAAAAGCCATCCAATAAAGCAACATGTTCATCCATGAAAAACATGAACGCCACACTAAGTGGGGAGTAACTGCGGGTTCTCCCAGCCATATCACATTAAACATACTTAAACGGTAATATGAAAATAGAAGCATGCATATATAAATATACATGTGAAGTACGAGAAGAGTAAATAGGCAATTCAATATATATAAAGATATCAGTACATGAAGTACAAAACCGTAACCATCTTATTATAGAAAGACTCGGGGATGACACTCTTAGGCAACCATACACTCACTAGGGCTTCCATCTCACCGTTAGCGGCATAATTTTGATAAGATTGAGACTCGACAAACAAATCATGCCAAGTCATCCAAAGATCACAAATAATCAATCATATAATCGTCCATTCAAACGTACAATACGTTGACAACATCTCTCACGGTAAATGACACGCACTAGCACTGAAGTTATTAAGAAAGTAGACAATTCAAGACAATATAAGCTAAGGTTAAAGACACTCTCAATATGCTCTATTTTACCTGACTTAATGCAAATGAAAACTGATAGAACCTTAACCAAAGCACAAAGCCAATGGTTAAGGGTTGAGACTCAATCCCATCACACAGCTAAGGACCCAAGCTCACTTCCAAGCACACAGCAAAGGAAGGTGTTCTCAAGCACACAGCCAAGAGATGTTAAACAGAAACAAGGTTTCAGTTTTTGTGTTTACTTCAAATCTGCCTTCATTTCATTAGGAGTGAGCCTTTTATAGGCAATTAGGTTACATCTCATACGTCCAACTACATCTAGGGCCAACATTGGCTTACATACAAGGACAAAATAACAGCTACATAACTGAAATAAAGTAAACTAAAACAAAAGAAACAGCTCTGATAGTGACAGCTTCCTTGTTGCCTTGCTACTGCTTTTTATATGATACAGGGTGGACTTTTAGCTTGGTGTTTTGGACCAAACTGAAGTAGTGTTGATCCTTTAAGGTTGAGCATAAAGTCCCTTGAGTTTGCTTGGCCAAAAGAGGAAGGTTTGACAATGACAGCTGAACTGCTCCATGTAGAGGCTGTAACTGGACTGGTGAACTTGGGTTATGTTTTGAGAGGTGTTCCTGGCATTTTCTGAGGAAGGTTCCCTGGACAAAAAGGTAGTACACCCTCCTTAGAACCATGCCCCATAGTTGTTTTGAAGTCCCTAGGCTTGGAAGTTGCCCTGAGACCCTCCCCAAGGCACTGCTGCTGGCTGAATTTCCTGAAGTTTTGTTGGCTTGTTTTGTGAGTCTATTTTGTGTCTTGGTTGGTCCTGGCTCGTGTCATGGCTACCACTGGCTCGTGTCATGGCTTGCTTGCTTGGGCCTGGACTATACAAAGCATTAAGATAGCTTTTGACATAGGGTAAGGTTGGTATTGAATCATGGTTGGACTGATCATAGGTTGGTTGGTCTTGTCTTTGAGCTTGGCATTGAACTCCTGTTGCAACCCCTCCTTCTTGAAAAAAATTTGTCCTCAAATCCTCTTCATCCTCAGAGTCCTCCTGATAGTGACTTAGATCTCCCACATTGAAGGTCCCATGTACCCCCATAATCTCCTGGTAAATCTATCTTGTAAGCATTAGACCCTACCCTTTCAAGCACCTCAAAAGGACCATCAGCTCTTGGCATGAGTTTGTTTTTCCTCTTCTCTGGGAACCTTTCTTTCCTTAAGTGCAACCACACCATATCTCCTACCTTGAACTCCCTAGCTTTCTTTGGACCTTTGGCTCTTGACTTATACACCTCATTTGTCTTCTCAATCTGTTTCTTGACTTGACTGTGAATCTACATCATTTGTTGTACTCTTTCTTTGGCATCATAATTGACTTCTTTCCTTATCACTGGTGCTAGGTCTGTTGGCATTAGAGGATTAGCACCATAAACAACTTCAAAAGGGGTCTTACCTGTGCTGTGTGAGGGAGCTCTATTGAAGGCAAACTCAGCTTGTGACAGTTTGATATCCCAATCCTTTAATGACTTAGCAATGATACATCTCAAGATCCTTCCTAGAGTTTTGTTAGTAACCTCTGTCTCTCCATCTGTTTGGGGATGGTCTGTTGGCAATTTTACTATTTCCTTGAAGTAGAGCTCAGCTACCCCCATGGCATCTTCTGTCTTCTTGCAAGCAACAAAATGGGCCATATTGCTGAACCTATCCACTACCACCATGACTGAGTCCTTGCCCCTTTGTGTTCTAGGCAGTGCCACTATGAAGTCCATGCTGATATCCTCCCATGGTTTGTTTGGTACAGTTAGAGGGGTGTAGGGACCTGCTTGGAACTGGGACTTAGCTAGTTGACAGGGTTTGCACCTCTTGAGAGTATCCTGCACATCACCCAGCATTTTTGGCCAATAGAACTGCTCATGCAATATCTCATAGGTCTTTTGTACTCCAAAGTGCCCTGCAAGCCCATTGCAATGGACCTCCTTGACTAGTAACCCTCTGTAAGGACCTCTGGGTATGCATAGTTTGTTTCCTTGGAAGAGGAACCCATTCTGTGTCAAGTATTTGCTTCCCTTCTTGAGTTTTCCTTCTAAATACACCTCCCACTCCTCCTTGAAGTCTGGATCTTCCATGTAGAGTTCCTTCATGAACTCAAAGCCTAGGACCCTTTGCTCCATGAATGACAACATCACAGATCTTCTAGAAAGAGCATCAACCACTACATTGTTCTTTCCTTCTATGTACTTGCTTGAAAAGGAGAAGGATTGCAGAAATTCCACCCACTTGGCATGCCTGGGGTTAAGTTTGTGTTGGCCATTGATGAACTTCAAGGCCTCATGGTCTGAATGTAGCACAAAAGGCTTAGGTTTTAGGTAATGCCCCCAATGATTCAGAGCTCTTACTATGGCATAAAATCTTTGTCATAGGTAGAGTAATTCAACCTAGCCCCACTTAGCTTCTCACTTAAATAAGCTATGGGCCTCTTCTCTTGAACTAGTACTGCCCCAACTCCTAACCCACTTGCATCACACTCCACCTCAAACAGCTTGTTAAAGTCAGGTAAGCCTAGTATATGAGATCTGCACAACAGATCCTTAATGGTATTGAAGGACTTCTCTGCCTTTTCTCCCCAGGTGAACTCCCCTTTCTTCATACATTCTGTGATGGGAGCCATGATAGAGCTGAACCCCTGAATGAACCTTCTATAGAAGGATGCCAACCCATGGAAACTCCTGACCTCAGTTACTGTCTTGGGGGTGGGCCAATCCCTGATTGCCTTAACTTTTTCAGGGTCAACAGCTACCCCATCCTTTGAGATGATGAACCCAAGGAAATGAACCTCATGTTGCATGAAAGTGCACTTCTCTAGCTTATCATATAACTTATTCTTTCTGAGAACCTCACAAAGTAATTTCAGCTGTTGTAGGTGTTCCTTCTTGCTTGAACTGCAGACTAGAATGTCATCAAAGTATACCACAATGAATTTTCCCAAGTAAGGCCTTAATACTTCTGTCATGAGCCTCATGAAGGTGCTAGGGGCATTGGAGAGCCCAAATGGCATCACTAGCCATTCATACAGCCCATGCTTGGTCTTGAATGCAGTCTTCCACTCATCCCCAGCTCTAATCCTTACTTGATGATACCCTTGTCTTAGATCAATCTTGGTGAACACTTGAGCCCCACTGAGTTCATCCAGAATGTCATTAAGTCTAGGTATAGGGAACCTATACTTAATGGTGATGTTGTTAATTGCTCTGCTGGCTATACACATTCTCCAAGTTCCATCCTTCTTAGGCACTAGTAATGCTGGTACAGCACAAGGGCTAAGAGACTCTCTGACATACCCCTTGCTAAGCAGCTCTCCCACCTGAGATTGAAGCTCTTGAGTTGCCCTGGGGTCACTTCTATAAGCTGGCTTGTTTGGAAGGACAGCCCAGGCACCAGATCAATGTGGTGCTCAATTCCCCTTAGTGGGGGTAATCAGCTAGGTAGTTCAGCAGGGAAAACATCCTCATAGATTTTCAGCAAGGCTTGTACTTCCTTAGGCACCTGATTAGACTCTCCCCCTACCTCCTTGGTGAGGAGGACATAGACTGGCCTAAGATCATTTAACTCTTGCTCCATTTCTGATTCACTTAACAGCAGAACTTCCTTAGCAGCTTCAGTTAAGAGTGGAGGGTTCCCTTTCAGGATAGGGGTAAAGGAGCTAAGATGATTTTCTTCTTCCCAACCCTGAAAGAGTAAGTGTTGTCCCTTCCCTGATGGACATCATCCCTATCAAACTCCCAAGGCCTCCCCAATAGAAGGTGACAAGCATCCATAGGCAATACATCACACAAGGCCTCATCAGCATATCCTTTACCAATAGAAAATGGAACAATACACTGCTGATCTACCTTCACTTCAGCCCCCTTGTTTAGCCATCTAAGCTTGTAAGGTTGAGGGTGGTCTTTGGTGGGCAATGTTAGTTTATCCACCAGTGTTGTAGAAGCTACATTGGTGCAACTACCTCCATCCACAATCAGATTACACACCCTCCCTTTTATGGTGCACCTAGTTCTAAAGATCTGGTGTCTTTGATCTTCTTCTAAGGGTTGGGGTTGTGTGTGCATTACCCTCCATGTCACTAGACTTAACCCAGCATCAGGCTCTATCAACTCCTCACTAGCCTCTATCTCAGGCTCTTCCATCTCATCATCACAGACCAACACCTCATCATCTCCCTAATGAATTACTTCTAGGGTGCTCAGAGCTCTTTTAGATGGACATTCTCTAGCAAAATGTCCATATCCTTGACATTGAAAACACTTTTTGAGAGGGGTAGTCTTCCTTTGGCCTGCCTCAACAGTCTTGCCTTTATCAGGGTTGAAAGGAGTCTTAGTAGGAGCCACATGTTCTCCCATCTTGATTCCTACAAAAGGTTTGTAGGTAGGGGTTCTAGCAGGTGTCTTAGAGGCACTGGCTTTCCCTTTCCCCAACTTTTCTACTCTTAAGGACAAGTTGACAGCTTCCTCAAAGGAGTATATATTTTGTAGCCTGACTTTACTAGTTATCCTCTCATCCAAGCCTTCTAAGAACCTTGCTATCTTTTGCTCAGACTTCTCAACAACCTCACATTGCAGTTTGAGTTGTTCAAAGTCCCTTAGATAAGACTCTACAGGTCTTTGGTCTTGCTTTAGGTGAGTAAGCTTAATGAACATGTCCTGAGTGTAGTCCCTAGAGACAAACTTAGCTCTCATTTTCTTTTTCAGTTTGAGCCATGACTTTACAGGTTCTTTCCCTTCCCTACCCCTCAAGGTTTTCATGTTTTCATACCAAAGTGAGGCATAGCCTTTTAGTTTCATGATAGCAACCTTAAAAGCCTTTCTATCAGTGTATCCTTTAAACTCAAAGACTCTTTCTGCAGACCTTAGCCAATCTAGGAAATCATCAGGGTTCATGCTACCTAGAAAGTCAGGGATCTCTACCTTTATGTCTTTGTCCTGGTGTCTGAGAAGACTTTGATCTGAGCCATCTGAGTCTGACATTTCAAACTGGTCTACAGGTTGTCTCCTCCTTCCTCCACCTTGTGGGAAAGGTGCTCCTCTTCCTCGACCTCTGCCTTCTCTTGTATCATTGTTCTGTTGGCCTTCAAGGAGTTCATTGACAGATTTAAAGACCTCCATTACAGTTCTGACAAGACCTTGAACTGTGTTTTCAAGACCTGTGATTCTCTCTTCACTCATGGTTGGATTTTTTTATTTTTAATGTAGTTAGGTAGATGAACTCACAAACCAAAGCTCTGATAACCAATTTGCACTGAAGTTATTAAGAAAGTAGACAATTCAAGACAATATAAGCTAAGGTTAAAGACACTCTCAATATGATCTGTTTTACTTGACTGAATGCAAATGAAAACTGATAGAACCTTAACCAAAGCACAAAGCCAATGGTTGAGGGTTGAGACTAATCCCAGCATGCAGCTAAGGACCCAGGCTCACTTCCAAGCACACAACAAAGGAAGGTGTTCTCAAGCACACAGCCAAGAGATGTTAAACAGAAACAAGGTTTCATTTTTTTTGTTTACTTCAAATATGCCTTCATCTCATTAGGAGTGAGCCTTTTATAGGCAATTAGGTTACATCTCATATGTCCAACTACATCTAGGGCCAACATTGGCTTACATACAAGGAGAAAATAACAGCTACATAACTGAAATAAAGTAAACTAAAACAAAAGAAACAGCTCTGATAGTGACAGCTTCCTTGTTGCCGTGCTACTGCTTTTTATATGATACAGGGTGGACTTTTAGCTTGGTGTTTTGGACCAAACTGAAGTAGTGTTGATCCTTTAAGGTTAAGCATAAAGTCCCTTGAGTTTGCTTGGCCAAAAGAGGAAGGTTTGACAATGACAGCTGAACTGCTCCATGTAGAGGCTGTAACTGGACTGGTGAACTTGGGTTATGTTTTGAGAGGTGTTCCTGGCGTTTTCTGAGGAAGGTTCCCTGGACAAAAAGGTAGTAGACCCTCCCTAGAACCATGCCCCATAGTTGGTTTGAAGTCCCTAGGCTTGGAAGTTGCCCTGAGACCCTCCCCAAGGCACTGCTGCTGGCTGAATTTCTTGAAGTTTTGTTGGCTTGTTTTGTGAGTCTGTTTTGTGTCTTGGTTGGTCCTGGCTCATGTCATGGCTACCACTGGCTCGTGTCATGGCTTACTTGCTTGGGCCTGGACTATACAAAGCATTAAGATAGCTTTTGACATAGGGTAAGGTTGGTATTGAATCATGGTTGGACTGATCATAAGTTGGTTGGTCTTGTCTTTGAGCTTGGCATTGAACTCCTGTTGCAACCGTGTACATGGCAAGTATGATTAAAATCGCATCCACGGGATGACATTTCCCTGAACGCATACACGATTCTACATTTCGTATATGTAGATTAATTTCCTCCCGGTAGGACGACGATCATAATACGGTCCTAGTCTAAACCTGGCCGGACTCTCGGAATAAACATTTTCCGATCGACATGCGATGACATTTCGCATCCAAGACTCGGTCATACATGGAAGCCGAGTACCCTAAATTCGGTAGACCTTCACAAAATAGGTGGAAAAGAGCACAAGCATCATAACAAGCGGTACGCTACATGCAATGACACCACCTCGCAAGTATACAACATTTGACGGCCGGGTCAATCAACGCATAAGCGTTCGCCTCCCAACAACGTCGTCATATGCCCACTAACACATGCAATTAAGCAGTAAGGATACACTCCCCGTTCCAACATTCCAGCCTTACGAACGAAGAGGTAGTCAGAGTACAAAGCACATAACAGTTAGTGCTCAAACCGTAACATGTGTAAAACCGACTCAAAGTGGGATATATGAAAAACCATCACAAAACATGCGATACAAGCGAATGGAATATCATATATTCGAAACAATAATATTTAAAGTCATTACGTAAATTTATACGATAAACGAACCATCGTAAATATTATAAATGAAAAACATAAGTAAGAAATACAAATGATTTGGCAGCGTGTGCCATCCGGTCAAGGGGACCGGCTGCCGGCTACCCGGCTAGCACCAATATCAACTTGAAAAACAATTGAATAAGCAGCGTGTCCCAGCCGGTCAAAGGGACCGGCTGCCGGCTACCCGGCTGGGACCAAAGTCATACGAGAATATGAACTCAAAATGAGGTGTGTCTCAGCCGGTCGGCTGACCGGCTCCCGGTCGGCCGGCTGAGACATAAGGCATTAGTATAATTCTACGTAACAACAATTAATATTCAGCCACTCCCCAGCCAGTTAGCTGACCGGCTGCCGGTCGGCCGGCAGGGGTCTATAGTGCACGAAAATCATCACATAACTCAAATGAACATATAACCAACATCAACTATCATCATAAATCATCAATTCTCATCATCAATTATCGACTAACAACAACTATCATCAACAACACAATTCCTATGATTACTAATCCTATTCTAAATACGATTACTAACATAGAAAACACGATAAAAACACGTAAAGATATCGA
>JAIUZE010066242.1:0-58446 GCA_022085475.1 Heliosperma pusillum
TAGTACTTAAGCTGGCTCCATTCCCAACGTGGAAGCAATTAGGCAGCCATGCCCCCGGCTTGGTATCAAAAGGCCCAAGCCAGTGACACAAAAGCTATCAAGCCATGAACATATACTCGTTAAAGATAGTAAGGCCTATCAATGTCATGGTCCAAGGTGCTCATTTAGAATTAGAATGGTCAAGACGCCATAAAATCATAATTCTCTATGGGTACTTAGTCAACACGACATATATCATACAATTCAACCGTCACGGGAAAAACTTCCTATCATGTGACTAATTGCATATAAATCATATTCAAATATCATATCGCCTCATATCTACTAAGGCTCAATCATTCATTCATTAAATAAAACCTTACCTGAAGACAAATCCCCGACCCAAGTCCCGCGACGGGTCATCAGTCAAAACGGGGCTGACTAGATCGTAGTTTGACCAAACCCGTTTGGTCAAACCGGCTAGAAACAGAGTCTTAGCCATTTAGGCTTGCACATAAGAACATCATATTCATTTCATGCCATTTTATTCTAATTTCTAACTTGTGAACTATTAATTCTTACGAAACCCGCTTGACTTAAAGGATATCAAATTAAACTACAATCTTATGCTATAATTTCTAACATGTGAGAGAAATAATAATATTATGAAAACCGTTTAATTAAATAATTTACTTATTAAAATTTCCCACTTGCTAAATATTACAAAACATGATATAATAATAACAATAAACTCAAAAACCGTCACAAGCCCAAAGGAGGGCTCACGGGTCATATGGGCCTGGACTGGGCCGAGACCGAACCGGGTTTGGACTGGGCCCACGGGCTGGTTTGGGCCGGTTTTGGTCAACGATTTCTAAAATCGTTTCTTAATATTTCCCGCATGCTTAACATATTTAAAACCCGTCAAAACAACAACAAAACAATCAAGTATCGACACAAACCCAAAGGGCCAATAACGGACCAACCCAGACCGGGCCTGAACCGGCCTGGACCGGCCTGAACCGGCCTGAACCGGGCCTGAACCGGCCACCATACACGGCCACCACACACGGCCACCACCAACAACAACCCAAATTTATTTCTAACATGTTTTTATTAACAACCATCCATTTTAACAACCAATTCAAGCATCATTCATACTAAAATTATAATTATGAACAAATCATCCAACATGTCAAAAACAATAAATATGTTATAAACTCATAAAACTTAATAATAATAACAACCTAGCATGTTACTACTTAAAACCGTAAATAACAAAACATAAGTAAAAGTATGTAACATTAATTCGTCGAGTAACTCGGTAATCGTTACCTTAGCTAGCACAAAACCATGTAGCACCAAAATAAGAACTAAAAACCCGTCTACTAATCTTCTTCTAAAATATACGAGTCACCAAACTCGTCTTCATAATCTTCTCCTATAAGAAATGACAAAAATAACATTATTAGAATTAAAACTTGATTTCAACAATTAAAGTGTTGAAAACGATTTTGTCGGAATTGAAAATAAAACGTACATGGAGATGAAGAGCGGAGAGGAGACTCTAGAAATATAATTTAGAACGGATTAGGCCAAGTGACGAAGGTTTTGTGACGATTTTGCTCAAGAACGATCAAGAACACCAAGAACAATGGTGATTATATTAAAGAAGGTATTAATTAGATATTAAGTTGATTTAATGTAAAATGAAAAGATAATTAGTGAGTAAGTGGGGGAGGTTGTGCCGTGTATTATAGGGGTTAATGGGAGTCGGGTTTTGAACTTGTTGTTACGAAATTGACTCGGGTTTTATAAATATATTATGGTAAATATCTAGATATTATTAGATATTAGTTTAATCAAATATCTAGATATTATTAGATATTATGTTAGTTTAATCAAAAGAAATGAAATATCTAATCCTTAGAGACAAGAGGGAGGGCGTGTGAAAGAAGGAGAAATCGGGTCTGTTTTTAAGCGATTTGTTGCGGAATTAAAGTTGACAGATCGATAAAGTTACAAATATCTTAGATATTTGTATTAGTTTAATCAAAGTAGTCAAAAGCCTTAAAATGAGGGAAAAAGGTGATTTGGGCGTGTGGCACATGTAGGAGTCGGGTTTCGGGTTTGTTTCGGGAAGTTGACTCGGGAATAGTTAAATGACGTTCGGGTTTAAACCGTATAACCTACTCTTTAATTCCAAATAAATTCAAAATAATTATATTAAATTATCATAAATTCAAATAAATCGTAATAAATTAAAATAAATTAAATTTATTATTTTTCAAATATAATTTCGGTCTTTCAAATTATCATAAATTCTAATATAATCGTAAATTATCATAAATTCTAATATAATTTCGAATTATCATAATTTCGGTCTTTCAAATTATCATAAATTATCATAAATTCTAATATAATTTCGGTCTTTCAAATTATCATAAATTCTAATATAATCGTAGTAAGTCTCCGCTACCGGCAGATACCAGGTACACATCACTCGAAAAACTTGTATTAGCATTAGTAGTTGAAACTTACAAATTGCGCCCCTACTTTAAAACACACCCCATCTCCGTTTGACTAGCCACCCCTAAAGGCGGTACTGAGGAAACCAGAAATGTCGGGTAGAATGGCCAAGTGGTCTATCCACTTCAATGGCTTTAACCTAAAGTTTGAGTCGCGAAGCTCTGTTAAGTCGCAAGCCCTAGCAGACTTTGTGTCAGACTTAAGCCCAAACCTACAGGTTCAGGCGGACTAGGAAATCCGACCCTAGGGGGAGTAGAAAAAAATCTACATTGGCTACTACATATAGATGGTGCCTCAAACATGAGAGGTACACGAGTATGGATAGTTCTGAGGATGGTGCCTCAAACAAGCCGTACGATGTGAATTCAGGGCCACCAATAATGAAGCTGAGTATGAAGCCTTGATCCTAGGACTGTAGTTGGCACTAGACCTAGGGGTACCAAATATCTCAATTTATAGTGACTCACAGCTAATTATGAACCACGTGAATGATGATTACACTGCCAGAGATTCTAAGATGTCCGCTAATCTAAAGGTGGCCAAAGAGCTGTCACTCAGATTTCAATCGTTTTTAATAAGACAGATTCGCATTGACCAGAACGCCAAGGCAGACGCTGTATGAACCCTGGGGGCAACCTTCAAATCAAGATTTGTCTCTACCATACCCATTGTGCACGTACTGAAACCGGCTATAGACAAAGAAGATTAGGAGAACTATGAGAAACCAAAAACTTGCACACAGTGGTAACAAGAGGCAGGAGTACTGAGCACTACAGAACCTCTGAAAGAGGTACAACTAGACTGGAGGAAGCAGTACCAGGACTGGTTACAACATGACATCCTACCCGGAGATAAAAAGGAGGTAAGAAGTTTTAGAGTTCGTGCCTCTCGTTTTTTTACTAATCGATGGTATCTTGTTCAAGAAGTCCCTAGGAGGTCCCTACTTACGATGCCTTGGCCAGGAGGAGGCACAAGCTATCTTGCATGACCTCAACAGTGGAGAATGTGGAAATCATGTAGGGGGCATGAACCTTTCAATCAAAGAACTCCGACAAGGGTACTTCTGGCCCACAATACGCAAAGATTCCATGGAGTACACCAAGAAATGTGATGCATGCCAAAGACACACTGTGGTCACCCATTAACCTGCAGAACCCCTACACCCGCTCATATCGCCATGGCCCTTCTTGAAGTGGAGAAGGGATAGCCTAGGAAAACTACCCAGAGTCCCAGGAAACAAAGTCTTCATGCTGGCCGTGAGTAAATACTTCTCCAAGTGGATAGAGGCATAGTCATTTTCCCAGGTAATAGAGAAGCATGTCATATCATTCATCAAGCGCAACATCATCTTCAGAGTTGGAATTCCATTAGAGATAGTTAGCGACAATGGGTCTCTGTTCATCTCCAACAAAACAGAAGCGCTCTACTCTAGATGGAACATTGCATTACACAAATCTACCCCCAGGATCCCCAGTCTAATGGACATGCATAATCTAGCAACAAAATTGTGATTGACAATTTAAAAAGACGATTGGAAGAATATGAGGGGATATGCGCAGAGGAACTTCCTCTTGTCCTCTGGTCAGATAGAATTACCACTGGGCAGACACCATTCAGTTTGGTCTTTAGAGCAGAGGCGGTAATCCCCACTAAGATGCGACGGAATCATAAAATCATAAAATCAACATTTGCGACGGAATTTCCGTCGCAAAAACTTGACTTTCCGTCGCAACCGTTGACTGCTTGTTTGACTTAACTGCCACCTGTACAGCCAAGTCAAACATAAAGTCAACAGTTGCGACGGACTTTCCGTCGCAAAACCTTGACTTTCCGTCGCAAAAGTTGACTTTATGTTTGACTTGGCTGTAAGTCAGTCAATTTTTGCGACGGAAATTCCGTCGCAATAATGCCTGTATTTTCCAGGACCTGGCTGTTTCCTGCATCCCCTCTATACGCGTTAAAACGACAAAAAACCTGCAAATTACAGAAGTTTTCCAGCAGTTACGCGTCCAACAAAGTTACTAATGTAACACAAAATCGAACAAAGTTTTGATTTTATATCATAAAAGTAATTAAAGTCTTACAAATAAAAGGTTCAAAGTACCAAATAGTTAACTAATCACTCAAGTCAGTGGAGTGATTGGAGGGAAAGGAGGGAAAGGGGTGAATGGGTTGGACCTAGCATTATCGCCGCCATCATCATCAAAGTCGTCTCGACCCTGGTTAGGACCTCCAGTTCTGCAGTTTTGAGTAGAATTTCTTGCAACCTGACTCAAGTACTCTTCTATAGCTGCAATCCTTCGAGCCTGCTCGTCGCGCTCTTGTCTAAGTGCAGCATTCTCCTTTGACAGCTTAGTAGCCAAACTTGGGTTGCCCTGAGTCGGGTTTGAGGTAGCAACAGAGTGCCTATGATGGTCAAACAAATAATTCGCCGCTGGTCCCAATCCGTAGCATCTTCCTTTCTCGTCAAATCCAGTCTCGTCATAATAGATCTCATTATCGTCAATGTTTTCGACTCCTTGAGTTTGAAGCTGAGACTACTTTGACATGATCTTATTCTGCATCACAAACAAGTTCAGAATTAGTAATTGTCATTTAAATTAAGTAGTTAATGTAATTAAATATATAAATGACAAATTAAACATAAATCACTTAACAAAAAAATGCATAACTTACATAGAGTTCAGCTGGTTTTTTTGATAACCATCCACGGAACGGGTGCTTCTTTGTCTTCTCTAAGACTTGCACGGCATTTGGCATACCAGTTGAAGATTTATCGACCTACAATTTAAATACTTGTTAGTATAACATATATATATATAAGTATTAAATTATAATTAGATAAATAAATAAAAAATGAAAGAAGATTTATATTTACCATTTCGTCCATGATTCTCAAGGTGTTTTTTCTACCCATAATGTGAGTAGGCAACGCCTTTCCCTTCTCTTCACATCCCGATCTACGATTAGCCGCGCCTGATTGAGATCTCACAACGAAACCAGGATCTTCGACAGGCCTATTCTTAAGCTTTCTAAACAAGTCCAAAGGAATCCAACTCGGCCTGTGCTCCTCGTCTTTCTGCGAGGCTCGGTAGATCATATGACGTAAACGGGTCTTCATGGCGTCTTCCCAAGATTTCCTTACCATATCTGTATGGCGAGGATCGAAAGAAACCTTTTGCTGTCATGATTAAAAACATAAAGTTAGGAAAATATTAAGTGAATAAATAAAAAAATAAAAAATCAATAACAAAGATAAATTGAGAAAAACAAATTTAAATAGATATAATTATAATATTTTAAATAATTATACCTCAAACCAGTTCCACCAAGACGACCGCAAATTATTTGACGCCTCTTTCCAATTTGGCGCATGCTCCTTGTACCCGCAGATTATGGTCTCCGAGATCAGTTTAACCACATCTGCGTCACTGAACCTGAAATTAATGATCATAGTTAAATACATTATATATAAATATTATGATTTTTGAATAATCATAATTATAATTAAACAATTAAAGTAAAAGTGAACTAGTCTTACCATACACCTGTTTCCTCATCCGGATCGAGGCGGACTCTGCGAGTAGTAGTATCCACCTGTGGCGGTGGCACGTTCCTGTCATTCACTTGTTCATTCTCATCCTCCTGCGCTCTGTTTCCTACATGTTGGACCAATTTGATAGTTTTGATAATGACATGTGTTTACGTAATAATATGTTTTACTCGATATATCATATGCGTGTAATTGTGTGCTTTAGTCTTATTATAGCTAGCAACAATTATGAGAAGAAAGATCAAAGTTAGGCATAACTTTGATAAAGTCTGTGAGACAAAGTTATAACAACTTCAGGAATAACTTTGGAAGTGAACATGAAAGTTATAGCTAACCAGGCATAACTTTAAGGAAAATCGCTTCAAACAAGATCTACATCAAACTACACAAGACTCGAGATGGAGGGTCTTTGTGATCAAGATGAAGAGATGATCCGTATACTGAAGATCTTTGTGAAGATTAGATAGTATAGGTCGTCATTCGGTAACTATTCCATTCGAGAGATTTTATGTTCAAAAGTTATAGCTTTAGCCTATGACTTTGGATGATAAAATATTGATGCATGATTTTGGAAATAAAATGTTTTGAAATGTTTTCAAAAGTGAAAGAGTATTTTTATATATTTATCAAAAGTTTTATTAGAGAATATATTTATGAGATTCTATTGGTTAGTAATACAACTTATGGGTTGTCATGCTACCTAGGGTTTCTAATATATTCTATCTCAATTTGTTGTTACCTAATTAGCCCACCTAGTGGTTGAGCCATCTAGGTTTCGTGAAAACCTAGCTTTGTGCCACCTAGGGATGCTTGCCTCCTAGGGTTTCGTGAGCTAGGATTCGGCCTCCATAGGTTTTTCCTTAGTTTACCTAATCTAGGATTCTACTATATCTTTACAACAATATTTTGAGATATTAAGATAAATATATTTCTATAAGATAAACCTAAATAATATTTTGAGATAAAGATATTTCTAAAAGATAAGCAAATATTATTTTATGATAAGATAAGTATCTTTATTAAATATTATACTAGGGTTTTAGATCTACTATGATTCTACTACTATAAAAACTCCTTCACATACAATTTGTAAAATACACGAAATACACAACATTCACACGGCTATTGATTTACTTGTGTTGATTTTCCAAAATCGTTTTAAAGCAAACCTTTGAGCAAATATTTATTATTTTTAGAGTTTGTTTTTAAAAGAGTCGTGCATCAATTATTATCAATCGCTTGAGTGAAATACGTTATTAGATAATAGTACATCATTATAAGCTTACAATTCTTTAACGGGAATTTGTGTGAGTTATATTGTACTTTCTTATTAGCGTAAGATAGTATAGAGTATTTAGCGATACTCACCTTGAGTTATAATCATAGTGTTGATTATACGAGTGGGTTGGTAATTTTTGTAATCCGTAGAAAGGTACTAAAAATTATTAATCGAGAATAGTGGACGTAGGTTTCAACGTGTGAAACTGAACCACTTCAAAAATCGTGTGCCTCTCTCTTATCTCTTTATTTTTCGTTATTATTCGCGCTTACTTTGATTAATTAATTAGTTGATTTTAATTCATAAGATCAAATAATTAATTACATATCATATAAATCGAAAAAGTGGGGCTAGTTTTTAATACTCAATTCACCCCCCCTCTTTCGTATTCGATCAATAGACTCTACAATTGGTATCAGAGCCTCGTGCTCTTGATTGCCTTACAGCAAGGAGTCTGATCCATTTATCTTTTTATTTTTATTTATTTTCCGCTGCATTTAATTTTATTTTAATGGATTCCAAACATCTGAAGTGTCCCGTATTCGATGGGAAGAACTACAGTTTATGGAAAAATATGATGACCCATTTCATAAAGGGTAACGATTGGGAGTGTTGGCTAATCATTAAGAATGGTCCCAATAAGATCATGCTTGGAACGGCTACTGGCACTTCCATCGAAAAGAAAGAAGATGACTATGTTGAGGCAGATTATAAGAAAGCTGAGAAAAATTCAAAGGCTATTAGTCTGTTGCAAAACGGCATGACCCATACTGAATTTGATCGTTTCTCATCTAGTTCTACTGCCAAGGAAATATGGGATGGTCTTGAGTTAGCTTATGAGGGGACAACTGTTGTCAAAAAGCAACGTATTGCACTACTTATGCGAAAATACGAACTGTTCTCCATGGAACAAAATGAATCGCTTGACAGCATGTCCACTCGCTTCTCTAGTATCATTAATGAATTGAAAAATCTTGGAAAAACTTTTGACTCCGAGGAAATTGCCAGGAAGATCCTTAGAAGTCTATCTAAACGATGGAGACCTAAGGTGACGGTAATTGAGGAATGTAAAGACCTATCTGACCTATCTTATCAAGAGCTACTTGGAACCCTAATGGCTCACGAGATTACTCTTGATGAAGATGAGGCAAATGATAGTAATAGCAAGAAAGTGGCTTTACAAGCCGAATCTAGTGAAAGACATGATTCAGATCTTGAAGATGAAACAGTGTTATTTGCTAGACGTTTTAAGAAAAAATTCTTTAATAAACCACAAGGGAAAACGTTTAACAATAACACTAACAAATCTTACAAAAAGCCAATTGAGTCAAAAGGGTCTCTTTCTAGTCGTGGTTGCTTCAAATGTGGGGATAATGATCACATGATCAAAGATTGCCCACATGGAAGAAAATCAAAGACAAAAATCAACGAGACAAAACCAAGAAGGAATTCAAGCAAGTGATGATGGCTTATTGCTGGGGAGATCTCGACACAGAGGACGACGAGTCAGAGGAAGAGGAAGTCGCCAACTTGTGTCTAAGCAACGTCAGTCTTGACCTAATTTCTGACAGTGACAATGAAAGCGAATCCGAGATGTGTCTTGTTGGCAACTCAGATTCAGAACCAGATTCAGAAGATGACGAAGAGGTTAGTCATCTTGAACTTAAAAAGCAAGTTAAGAATTTATCTAAGAAGTCTTTAATTAAGTATTTTGAAGAAGCCTTAGATCATTGTCATGAGCAGAGTCTTGAATTAAAAGATCTTAAAGAACAAATTCTTGACATTGCTGAGGAAAACCAACTTCTTAAGGCCAAAGCTAAAAAGCTCAAGTCTAAAGTTATGGCAACTTCAGCTATAACTTCAGACAAGACAAATGTTGAGAAAGAAGCTCTTGAGTCTAAAGTTACAGCTAATGAAGCTATAATCTCAGAGTTGAAGCTCGACATTAAGCATCTTCAAGCCAAAGTTATAGCTAATGAAGCTATAACTTTAGAATTGAAGAAAGTCAATGAGCTTCTGCAATCTCAAGCTAAGGCAAAGGAAGTTGTTATCCTTGATCACGAGAAATTAAACTCCTTTCTCTCTCAGCAATTGAAAGATATAAAGGCTGAATTCTCCCAAGCCAAGAGTCAACATAATGAGGAGAAACTTATCCTGAACAAACGTTTCAATGATTTTCGTGAAAATTTCAAAAAGAACAATCCCTCCAAAGACTCGAATGTAGATCATTCGTCGTGTGAAAAAGAAATTCAGTCTTTGAAGGAATTGCTCCTACATGCACGAAAAGTTCATGATAAGTGGGAAGGAAGTCAAAAGGTCTTAGACTTCCTTACCGAACAGTCTAATAATAACATGAAGATGGGTCTTGGTCATGAATGCTATAGTCGTAGAGACCATGATAAGTGCAAATCCACTCCTTCTGACCGTGATTTCAGAAGAAGGAAGTATGTCAATCTTTCAGAATATCTGATTTGCAATTATTGTGGTCACAACGGTCATGTTAAAGATAATTGTGTTAAATATGTTAACGACAACAAAAATCAAACTGATTTTGTGAAAGAGCATGACGTGTCTAGTGAGTCCGAATCTGAACCTCAACGTGATGAGGTTAGAAATAATGAGTTTAGATGGTTTTATGACATGGCTTTCGATTACACATCTGTACCTTCAAAATCTAAACCTAATGTGAATCAGAAGCAGTCATTTAAACCTAATGTGCGTCGCAACTATAACAAACCTGTTAATAAATCTAGCAAACCCTATCCTAAGAAGAAAAGAATTGTCAAACAGGTATGGATTAGGAAGGATCAAATACATAGAGTCACTAACCAAAAAGGACCCAACTTAGCGTGGGTACCTAAAAGCTGTATTTGATTCTCTTGCAGATAATAGTGAAAGAAAATAATCTATGGTATCTCGACAGTGGATGTTCGAGACACATGACTGGAAACAAGAATCTCTTTCTTTCACTAGAACCCTTCAATGGTGGCAAGGTCACCTTTGGAGACAACAAGAAGGGCAACATAATCGGTGTAGGTAAGATTTGTATATCTTCTTCACATGCTATCAATAACGTATATCTGGTAGATGGCCTTAAGCATAACTTGCTAAGTATCTCTCAACTATGTGACAAAGGCAACAAAGTCGTTTTTCATTCAAATGTTTGTCGTATCATAGTTGAAGGTACTAGTAATGTTATCTTAGAAGGTCTACGTAAACGGAACGTGTATATGATTGATTTAAACAAAGTCACTACAAGTTCCTTTACGTGCATGAAAGTCACTGTGGATGATTCATGCCTGTGGCACAAGAGGTTTGCACACATCAGTCCAACAATTTTAAAGAAACTTAAATCGTGGGATTTAGTTGAGGGTTTACCCTCAATCAAATTCGAACAAGAGAAAGATGTGTGACTCATGTGCCCGTTGTAAACAAGTTAGATCTTCATTCAAACCGAAAAGAGTAGTAAGTACAGAGCGTCCACTTGAGTTGGTACACATGGATTTGTGTGGACCTATGAAAGTTAGAAGCCGCGGTGGATCAAGGTACGTATTCGTCCTAGTCGACGACTACTCAAGGTATGTATGGCCTATCTTTCTATTTACTAAAGATGAAACTTTCGATGAGTTTGTAGTACTAATGAAGCTCGCCCAAAACAAGTATGATAAAAAGTTAGTTTCCATTCGTACGGATCATGGCACCGAATTTGATAATCAAGCTTTTATAGAATATTGTAGGGAGAATGGTGTAGGACATAACTTTTCTGCACCACGAACCCCACAACAAAATGGTGTCGTGGAACGTATGAATAGAACATTAGAGGACATGGCCCGCACTATGCTTTTGTGTAGTGGCCTTCCTAAGAGCTTTTGGGCAGAAGCCATAAGTACTGCATGCTATGTGCACAATAGAGCTATGATTAGACCAATTCTCAAAAAGACTCCCTATGAACTTTTAAGAGGGAGAAAACCCAATATAGCTCACCTTCGTTGCTTCGGGAGTACATGTTTTGTCCATAATAATGGAAAAAGTAATTTGAGCAAATTTGATCCACGAAGTGACGAAGCTGTGTTTGTTGGTTATTCTAATCATAGTAAAGCTTTTAAAGTTTTTAACAAAAGAACGTTGTGCATAGCAGAAAGTGTTCATGTTGTATTTGATGAAGATAATGTGCCTGAACAAGTTGAACATAATGAAGAAGAAGACATGAATGATCCAGACTTTCGCCTTTCAAGGGAAGACGAGCCAGATAATAATGAAGAAGTTATTGAAGGAATCAATGATGAACTTGATAAATCCGCAAATGACCTTGAACAGAGAACTGAGACAATTGTTGATGATACGAATGTTTCTTCTCAAAACAAGGAAAAGGAAACTGAAGTTATAGCTGATGATGCTATAACTTTGAACCAGAACCAAGATAATGTAACTGAAGTTGTACCAACTTCAGCTATAACCCCAGAGTCCAACTCAGGGGGAACCAATCTTGATTCTGAATCATTTGAGGAAAGTGAAAGTTCATCAGATGATGATGAGCCTAGGAACTCTAAGAAATGGAAATATAAGAGTTCTCATCCTATGGACAGTATCCTAGGAAGTTTGACTAAAGGAGTTCAAACTAGGCGAACATTAAATAACTTTTGTTCATTCTACTCATTTCTGTCTACCATAGAGCCTACCAACATCAAGGAAGCTCTTGCAGAATCCGACTGGATTGTGGCTATGCAAGAGGAGCTTCAACAGTTCGAACGAAATAAAGTATGGCACCTTGTGCCACGACCTTCTAATCGAACTGTGATTAGTACTCGATGGGTATTTAGAAATAAACTGGATGATTCAGGAGTTATAGTTCGTAACAAGGCTCGATTGGTCGTTCAAGGTTATAATCAACAAGAAGGGATTGATTATGACGAGACATTCGCTCCAGTAGCAAGACTTGAAGCTATTCGCTTGCTCATTGCCTTCGCAGCTCATAAAGGAATGAAATTATTCCAAATGGACGTTAAGACTGCATTTCTCAACCGTTATTTGGAAGAAGAGGTTTTTGTTGAACAACCTCCTGGATTTTTGAATAGCAAGTTTCAAAACCATGTTTTTAAACTCGATAAAGCTTTTTATGGTTTGAAACAAGCGCCTAGGGCTTGGTACGACAGATTGTCAAAATTTTTATTACAAAACAATTTTAAGAGAGGATCTGTCGACAAAACCCTATTTCTAAACTCCGAGGGTTCTGATTTACTTGTTGCTCAAATTTATGTAGACGATATTATTTTTGGTTCTACTAACAATAAATTGTGCAAGTACTTTTCAGATCTTATGACATCTGAATTTGAAATGAGTATGATGGGAGAATTGAAATTCTTCCTAGGACTGCAGATTCAACAAACCAAAGAAGGCATAAAGATTCACCAACAAAAATATGTCAAGGAGCTAATCATAAAATTTGGTATGGAGAACGCTCATCCAATGGACACACCTTTGGTAACTGACAAAAAGTTGACCTTGGACGAAAATGGTAAGTCCGTAGATGAGACTACATATCGAGGTATGATTGGGTCTTTATTATATTTAACTGCAAGTAGGCCTAACATTATGTTTAGCGTATGTGTCTGTGCTAGATTTCAATCATGTCCTAGGGAATCACATATGATTGCAGTTAAACGTATCTTGAGATATTTAATTGGTACATCTAATTTATATTTGTGGTATCCACTTGAGTGTAATTTCGATCTAGTAGGATATTCAGACGCAGATTATGCGGGATGTTCTTTAGATAGAAAAAGTACCTCTGGATTTGCTACTTTTGTTGGACCATGCATAATTACTTGGGGCTCAAAGAAGCAAAATTCGGTTGCATTGTCTACTGCAGAAGCTGAATATATCGCTGCAGGACTGGTATGTTCTCAACTACTTTGGTTAAAGCAACAACTAAGTGATTATGGTGTTAATGTTGGTTGTATGCCTGTTTTCTGTGATAATACGAGTGCTATTGTTATTTCTAAGAACCCAGCTCAGCATTCTCGTACTAAGCATATAGACATTAGACATCATTTTTTTCCGTGACCATGTAGAAAAGGGCAACATTAAACTCGAATTTTGTAGTACTGACAATCAATGGGCTGACATTTTAACAAAGGCGTTAGCGAGAAGACGTTTTGAGATTTTGCGGTTGGAAATTGGTTTAATCGGTAGCAATTAAATTCATCTTATTTATTTTGTGAACCTGCGTGACTGGCTAGAAAAAGACGTGATTGTATGACTGTGTCCGCATATTTCATTGCTAGTATATTTGTGTTTAATATTATATATTTTACGTGAGTATCTTGCATATTTAGTGTTTTATGGAAATTGAATTATGAACCACTTATTTGCCAAAAACCTATCTTATTCACTTTCCAAAATTGAGCCAAATTCTACCCATGTATCCTATACTAGCCGAAACTCTTAAACAAAATAACCTTTCCATATCTTTTTATTTACCAAATTCTATCCTTACCATATCCCAACAAAAATAACCACCCAAGATTCTTTTCCTACCCAAATTCAAATTAAAAAAAAAAAAAAAGGAAAGAACTAAAATGGGACGGTACACCATGTGCCCAAGTACAAAAGCTACCCTACCTCTTACACAATCATAATTACCATCTTCCACCTATTACTTTTACCACTTTAATACTCAACCAATTTTTTACTACCCTCTTCATCAACCTCACGGCTCCCACACACAAACACCCAAACCTTCAACCTTCATCAATGGCTTCCACTAGATCAAAACTTTCCAAAAATCCAAACCCAAAAACTCCCAAGCCAAGTATGCCCAAAAATACCTCTTCTCCTCCCACACAACAATCACCCAACCCAAACCAAACCGAGGCGGGTGCGGGTCTTGAGAGTACGAAAAGAAGACGGTTAAATAAAGGCAAAGGAAGACTCCAAGAAGAAGCTCCAAACGAAACCACGGACGCGGTTCCCGAGGCACCAACACGGGTAACTTTCCGTGACTTCTCACCGCAAGAAACATCTTCGGGAATTGATAAACTCCGTCTTACAAAAGACGAAAGAAAACTTGTGAACCGGGTTGCTCAATATGGAATACACGGTGGTCGATATTATCCTAAGGCTTGGTGTGACAAGTATAGGGCTTTGGGATTCTTTTCTGATTTTCTGAATTTCCAAGAATGGGAAACGGTGGCTCAGTTTTCGGGTCCGGTGTATCCGATTGAGGTAATTCAGTTCTTTTCTTCTGTTTTTTAGACAATGGAGTGTTGCATGCGGTCATAAATGGCCGTTCAGTTTCGATTTCCGTGACGGACTTTTGTACTATGTTTTCGGTTCCTGATGATGGAATCAAAATCAATTCGAGTACGTCATGGGAAGAACTGACGGACATGGCTAAGCTGGAGGTTAAGCAGTATTTTGATGTTGGGGCGACGTTGTCGAGTTGTGTGTTGGCGGGGAGTGTGTCTCCAAAACTGAAATTTCTGTTAAACTTTTTATGGAATACCGTGATTCCGCGACGGGGCGGACGTGATAAAATTGCATGCTATGAGATGTTAGTGGTTAAGCATTGGTTGGAGGGCAACCGGGTTAATTTACCTTCTCTTGTCTTTAATCGTATTTCACAAACCGCTTTCTCGGTGACCGAAGACAAAATTTACTCTACTCTTGATTTGCCGTATGGCATGTGGTTGTCACGGCTTTTAGAGTCGAAAGGAGTTGTTAATATGAACAATTATGGGGTCGCCGTAAAAGATGAAATGTGTGATATGTTCTTGAAGTTTATGAAGCTTGATGCTAATGGTCCAGAGTTGTTGTTTTTAGTGAAGGGAGGTACGGTTGGTATGTAGTCGGGTGGGACTGATTTTTCCGGGATTGAGTCAAAATTGGATATGTTCATTGGTAGTATCATGAAGCGCTTGGATGCGCAGGATAAGAAAATTGAAACGGTATTGGATACGGTTGTTCAAGCCGTAGCAATGGGCTCTTCAAACTCAACCCGTGACCAAGGTGGGTCGGGTGTGAGTCATGAGATGAGGACATGGATGGATGGTGTGGATGATCGCCTTGCTAAGTTGGAACGAAACATTATCGATTGTAAGCAAGAAGCGTATAGGCAAAGGGATAGGATGACATTCTTGGTGAGCCAAGGCGGGTCGTTGGTTAAGAGCGGGACGGAGATGTGTGAGGGGATGCGTACTATATACGATGCGACGGAGGCTCTTTCGTTGAAAGTTCGGAATTTTGACGTTTGCCTCACCGCTCAAGCTACACATGTGTCTTCTTGCCTTGACCGTTTATCCACTCTTGAGTACCGCACTAGGCCCGGTTATAAAGCACCCTAGCCTTATCCGTCCAACCCACATTGCCTTGCTTTTCTATCCTTGGTTGTTTGGTTCTTAAAACTACTAATCCTATTCGGCCCATTTTGGCTTATTTTGACATTGTTCTATTCGGCCCAATGACACTTAATAATCTTTTTGTGGTTTGTAGTTTTAATTCACATTTCCACTTTAATTTTGCTTGATATATATCGTCTTATATTGCGTATTTTGCATATCTATTTCTTGCCTTGACATGTGTTATTCTAGTCGTTTCATCTCTTTGTTCTTGTCTTTTCAATGATGCCAAGAGGGGGAAGAAATGATATGATTTGAGTCTTTGCTTAAGCTTGCTCCTTGTCAAGACTCGTTATCTCTTAAATTCTCTCAAGCTATAACTTTGGCTAAGTTGTTTTGTTCTTGCGATCAAAGTTGCTATAACTTTGGAGTGTTTTGTTGAGGGGGAACCATACTTATCCAATTTTTAAGAAGACTCTTGAGAATCATATGAACTTGTCATCATCATAACGGGGAATTTGTGGACCAAATTTCTAGTTTTTGATAAGGACCCATTTTTTACGTAATAATACTTTTTTACTCGATTAAATATCTGCGTGTAATTGTGTGCTTTATCTTATTAATAGCTAGACACAATTATAGAAAAAGATCCAATTAGGCATAACGTTGATAAAGTCTGTGAGAAAAGTTATAACATCTTCAGGAATAACTTTTGGAGTGATCATGGAAAGTTTTATCTAACCAGGCATCACTTTAAAAAGGGAAAATCGCTTCAAAACAAGATCTACCTCAAATAGCACAAGACTCTAGATGGAGGGTCTTTGTGATCAAGATGAAGAGATGATCCGTTTACTGAAGATCTTTGTGAAGATTAGATAGTATAGGTCGTCATTCGGTAACTATTCCATTCGAGAGATTTTATGTTCAAAGTTATAGCTTTAGCCTATGACTTTGGATGATAAAATATTGATGCATGATTTTGGAAATAAAATGTTTTGAAATGTTTTCAAAAGTAAAAGAGTTTTATTTTTATATTTATCAATTATTTTAATAGAGAATATATTTATGAGATTCTATTGGTTAGTAATACAACTTATGGGTTGTCATGCTACCTAGGGTTTCTAATATATTCTATCTCAATTTGTTGTTAACCTAATTATCCCACCTAGTGGTTGAGCCATCTAGGGTTTCGTGAAACCTAGTTTGTGCCACCTAGGGATTCGTGCTCCTAGGGTTTCGTGAGCTAGGATTCGGCCTCCATAGGTTGTTTCCTTAGTTTACCTAATCTAGGATTCTACTATATCTTTACAACAATATTTTGAGATATTAGGATAAATATATTTCTATAAGATAAACCAAATAATATTTTGAGATAAAGATATTTCTAAAAGATAAAGCAAATATTATTTTAAGATATTAAAGATAAATATCTTTCTTAATTATTAAGCTAGGGTTTTAGATCTCTAGAATCTTCTACTTACATACTCATTACATAACATTGCAAAAACACAACAACACGAAATACACAACATATCACACGACATCTATTTTACTTGTGTTGATTTTCCAAAATCGTTTTAAAGCAAACCTTTGAGCAAATATTTATTATTTTTAGAGTTTGTTTTTAAAAGAGTCGTGCATCAATTATTATCAATCGCTTGAGTGAAATACGTTATTGGATAATAGTACATCATTATAAGCTTACAATTCTTTAACGGGAATCTGTGTGAGTTATATTGTACTTTCTTATTAGCGTAAGATAGTATAGAGTATTTAGCGATACTCACCTTGAGTTATAATCATAGTGTTGATTATACGAGTGGGTTGGTAATTTTTGTAATCCGTAGAAAGGTACTAAAAATTATTAATCGAGAATAGTGGACGTAGGTTTCAACGTGTGAAACTGAACCACTTCAAAAATCGTGTGCCTCTCTCTTATCTCTTTACTTTTCGTTATTTCGTTATTCGCGCTTTTTTTTTATTAATTAATTAGTTGATTTTAATTCATAAGATCAAATAATTAATTACATATCATATAAATCGAAAAAGTGGGGCTAGTTTTTAATACTCAATTCACCCCCCCTCTTTCGTATTCGATCAATAGACTCTACAAGTTTTGTAATGTTGGAGTGGGGAGACGGTTAATGAGATAGGTGGCAGTAGAGAAGGCATGGGGCCATAACGTGGTTGGTAAGTGAGCATGGGTGAGAAGGGCAAGGCCGGTTTCAACTATATGACGGTGACGACGTTCTGCATACCCATTTAACTCGGGGGTGTGAGGGGGGGTTGTAAGGTGTCCGATACCTTGGTCATTAAGGGTGTGAGTCATCTTTATATATTCACCGCCATTGTCGGAGAATATTTGTAAGATGGGCTGTTTGAAAAAAATTTCAACGAGTTTTTGAAATCGAGTGAAAATAGTTGTCGCATCGGATTTTTGTTTAAGTGGGTAGAGCCAAATATATTTAGTAAAGTGATCAACAAAGATAATGTAATACTTGAAATTATCATAAGATAAAATTGGAGAGGACCATACATCGGTAAATATTAAATCTAAGGGTGCTTTAGATAGTAAAGTTGACGTAGAAAACTCAAGTTTATGGCTCTTGTGTATATGACAAGAGTTACAAAAATCAACTAAGGAACTAGGAGTAGAAACGGAAAGCTTAGTAGTGAAATATTGTAGTATTTTTGCCGAAGGATGTCCAAGACGATGATGCCAACCATAGTCTTTGGAGATTCGGCTAGTGTACGCGGCGGGTTGAGGAGGGTGCCATTCATAGACTCCACCATTAGACGTCCCGCGTATGAGAATTCGATGCGTTTGTTTATCCTTTATAAAAAAAGAGGTTTGTGAAAATTCAAAATAGGCATTGTTGTCGAAGCAAAATTGTGAGACGGACAAGATATTTCGAGAAATCGAGGGAACAAATAACACGTTTTTAAAATTAAGCTGAGTAGTAGAGTTGAGTGAAAAGTGAAACGAACCTACACGAGATATGGGTAGGGCAGAACCGTCACCAATCACTAGTTCATCGCTTCCATCATATGGAGCATGGAGAGCCAAGTTGTCAAGGTCGTTGGTGATGTGGTGAGTGGCACCACTGTCGACTAGCCAGGGCCGAGAGTTAGGGGAGCTGGGGTTGTCAGTAGTGGCGGTGTGGGCATGTGGTGGGGCTCGGTTTTGGGAGGTGGGTACAAAGGCATTGGAGGAGGGAAACACGACATTAGGATAATCGCGTTTGAACTTGTAGCAAGTCGAGATGACATGGCCAGTAGCACGGCAATATTGACACTTACCCTTGAACGGGGCAGGGGTGTAAGTGTCGGTAGAGGGAGAGGGTCGGGTGGTGGAGCCAGATTGACGGTTGTTGGTGGGAATGTAGGGCCGGTTGGTGGATCGATTGGCGTGAGCAAGGTGGGCCGAGGCAAGGAAGGGGGCTGGTTGAGAGTGGTGTTTTTGGCTAAGGTCGAAGTTGATTAGTTTTTCATGAAGTGTGTCAAAGGAGATAGGGTCGTCTCGAGCATTAACGGCGTCGATGATAGGTTTGTAGGTTTCATAGTTAAGGCCACGAATGACCTTGGCAATGATGTCTTCGGAGTCCATAGGTTTGCCAAGCATGGCGAGTTTGTCGGAACAAGATTTTATGGTGTACATATAGTCACTGACGGTTTGAGCTGAGTCTTTGGATATGGAGTCAAGACGGTCTTTAACTTGAAGGATATGACCACGGGTTGATTTGGCATAGGTATTGGAGAGTATAGTCCAAACGTCATGCGAGGTTGGAGCACGCATAACGAGGGCATGAGTTTCGGGTTTGAGTGTGCCAAGTAAGGCACCTTTGATTAGGTGGTCTTGGCGGTTCCAGGTCTGGTGGGCTGGGTTGGTTATGGTGGTGGGTGTTTTGTCTGTGGCGGTGGGTTCGACAATGGTGGCCGGAGGAGACGGATAGGAGCCATCAAGGTATTTGAGTAAGTCGTACCCAATGAGGAACGATGCAACTTGATCTTGCCATTGCATAAACGTCAATGGAGTGAGTTTGTCTACCATGGATAAATTAACGAGATAGAGCGGAATGCTCGGTTCATGAGGATTTTGTATGGTGAGGCTCGACATAGCGAGAGTTGTGGAAGACGGGTTTGGTTTATGTGAAGGATCGGAGGGTAACTGATACCATGTAAGGGAATGAGTTTTTATTATTATTATTTACAATTGACAATGAATACAAGGCTAGTATTTATACTAGTTACAATTATGAACCCTAACACAATATTTACCTAATACAAACTATGGTAATATACTATAAGACGGAGATTTGGAAATATTAACAAGATTACATAATAAGAAATATAGAAAGATAAATATATGAAAGATTACGTAAGATTACGTAATATTCCTAACAATGTGTTTTCTTAATTTTTGTGTTGAAATAAGAGGGGAAGGTTATTGAAAATTTGAGGGAGTAATACTTAAAAGTTGTGAGAGAATAAGGTAAATGCTAATTCTCATTCATACTTAGCATGTGACGATTAGAACCTCATTTCATTCAACTTCTTTTCATACTTCACATGTGACAACATCGTTCAATTACTTTATCATGTGAGATTATCAAGGATGAATCAAACAGAGATCATATGAGTAAAAAAGGGTTTAATCCGGTGTTTATTAAGGTAATTATAGGTTTAAACAACTTAGGTTGGTCTTAGGGTATAATATAATGATAATACAAAGTAATTAGGAAACTTCAACCCGTGCTGTAAAACCAGGTGCCTCGATCGAGTAAGATGGTCGCTCGATCGAGGAACCAAGCCTCAGACAAGTTTTGGTACGACTCAAAAGCAGCCCTATGCCAGATTAGGCACCTCGATCGAGTAAGAGGCAATTCAAACAAGGAACCATGCCTTAGATTCGTGGACTTAATTTTAAATGGTCACCATTTCTTCGTTACTAATATGATCAGGTCCCTACTCCATCATTTGACCCTTATCTGGTCTTCGGTCGAGAGAGTTTGGTCCGTTTCGGTCTGATCCCTGACCAACAAAAACCCCTACCTACTATTGCCAATTGGCTTTTGATTAGAACCTCCTATAATGGGGTATTCGTAGGCCAACCGTTATAAAATGACATCGTTTGCTTTCTACAACTTAAAGTGAGATCTAACTACCCCTACTCCGATTCAAAGGGAACTCACGTATGAAGGGGAGTGTCAAGGAGCTCACATACTTGGTATTCCCACAACAATAACAGAAGTTATCGGACTGAGTTAAAAAGGGTCAATTAAAGAGCCATCACCGTCTCAGGTTATTATCGGATGAATTTGGTTATGGACTCATGTAGTCATGTGGAAACAACCATGTCACGTTAAAATGCGTATGGATCAATTGAAGGCTATCACTGTTTCGTAATAAAATTAGTTGATTGAGAAAAGCCATAAAACAGTCAACTTTTGCTCCTGTAAATTCTGAGAAACTTGGTTTAGTTTTTAAAATGGAAGCAACACTGTATAGTGTATAGTTGTATACCCATCCAAAGGATGCTGTCTTCCTCTAAACAAACTACTGCATTTCGGTCACAACTTCTTCCCGAACATCGATCCTAATACTTCCCATCCCCGGAACACTTGCAGAACTTCGGTCGCCATGTTTTACGCTAATTCTATCACATTCTCCCGAAACCTTACCTTCTCCGCTTTAATACGAGGAGAGGAGAAGATGTAACAGAAGGAATTCGTCTGTCAAAACTCGGAAACACTATGATAACGAACAATCATCACCGATTCACAGATGAGAATATCAGCAGGTTAAAAAAAAACATCAGTTCAGGATTTCAGGCCAGAGCATCCATAACAGAAAGTAATACTCCGTAATCAAAAAAGAATGCTACAACATTTCTGTATTTAACAAATTGTTTTTTTTTTTTTCAGAATACAAACTAATAATCTATTCTATTACAGATTACATAAACATTATTCACAAATTAACTGTAAATCTGTTATTTCATTACTGCATTATTATTACTACCACCATTCTCAACACCAGCACATCCATCCTTCTCCTGTGGCAAGACAACCGATATCGGTTCCGGAACCGAAACAATTCCACCACTCCCTTCACTCCTAACCTTGTCAGCAACCGCCATAACACGATCAATCGCTTCTCGTGCTCGCTTCCTCGCCAACGCCGCATCCTTCACTCTTCTCTCCGACTCAACCCTAGCAATCGTCGCCGCCTTCGCAACCGTAATCGCCGCAATCTTCGCCGCACCTAACAACTGCATCGCCGCATCTTTCTCAATCGATTCCTTACCTTTTCTCCTATTGTTACTCCAATCATAATACCTGAAATTCGGCGACATACATGGCGGACAAAGGTACGGCGATTTAGGTATTTTCGGACCTGGACACGCGAAATGCGACCAATTCTCGCAGCGGATGCACGGCAACAGACGGTTGTTTCCTGTGGTTGTTGCGGCGGAGGTTAACGGCGGCGGAGTTAGTGAAACGACGTCGTATGGTGTGTAACATTGCGCGCAAGATGAGGTGTGGTAGCGGAGTAATACGCAAGAAGTGCAGAGTTTTTGTGAAGGTGATTTTGGTGTGAGGATGATGTTATGGAGGATTGATTGATCGACGGATTTGCAGTTGTTGCAGATTGAATTTGGCGGCGGAAGCGGTAATGGTGATTGTGGTTGATTATTGTTGTTGTTGCTGTGCATGGTGAGGGTTAGGGTTAGGGTTTTTGGATTGGGGAATTAGGGTTTGGGAGATTTGGGGGAATGTTTGAATTGATTTTGTGGTTGTGTTAGGGTTTGTGTTGGGAGGATGAGTTTTGTGACTTTGGCTAGGTAATTATTGCTCCTATGATTCCTAATATGGTTATATTCAATTCTAGAGTTTAATTTTATTTAGATATTTTTAATTCTATTGATGATAAAGTTTAAAGGGATATTATCGCTACAGATATGAAGTACACCGTCAACACGGTTAATATGTCAAGTTCAATTTTCATTGCCTCTCCTCTTACCTCCCAACCAACTTGGTCGACTCGCTTCAAACCCATGTCGTGTTCGCTTTGATAAGCGCAAATCTAATTAGCCCAAAAAGGTTTTAAAAAATAAAGAACTAACCTTGATATGCCGTATTCTGTACCATCTCGCTTAACTCCCCACATGCCAATCAGGTTATAGCCCGAGCAAACCCCCTCCCTTTCTCCCGGGGTCGAGCAACCTGTGATTAAGTCAAGCTATGCCTCGCCGTGACCACCTCTAATTTTTCCTCCTATGCGCTTTTGTAGGATAAGTTAAAAACCTCTTTTGTTACTTTCAAAGATTCAAATAAGTTTTGTTTGGATATTTGACATTTGAATTTAGATGAATTTCACTTCATGAATCTATTTTATTCTACCTTGTAAACACCAAAACTTGCCTATGCTTTTTCTATGAACGTGAGCTAGCAATCTGGACCGTATTGAAAAGATTCCTAAGACATTATTCATATTCATTTTCATGCAACAAATTTCGTTTTCAAAAAGAAGATTTTATCCCCTTTATTCAACGACTAGCAAAGAGAGAGAAAATATTAAATTACGAATATGTTTATAATCACGAAATTGGGCAATCACATATACAAAAAACATAATTTTTTTTAATGTGTTAGGAAAAAGAAGCGACGGAAAAATGGAGATGCCAGGGAAGAGGCAGTGCATGGGAGGAGCCGCCAACATCAAATCATTGTTGACGAATCCATCTCATGCTCTGCCGTTTCCCTAGCTTCTCGACATTTCCCAAATTCTCCTTTCGCTGACATAAAAAAAATCATTTTTATTTTAAAAAAAGAATCAAGAACAAGAGAAGATGTTCTTACCCATGTGACTATGGTTGAAGGAAGAATGGAAGTTGAAGGTATGTGGTGTAATTCCAGGAAAATGGGAGTAGTATAAATAAGATAAGTTAGTAGTACCAGAATTTGCAACAAAGACTGCATGATTGCTTGTACTGCATGGAAATCTCGTACTATTCTCAATTTCTCAACTATACACCTTATAAAATTGTACTAATCATGTTTTCGTCTAGTACAAACGTACAATTGACCATGTTTGTAGTACTACCTTCTAACCTTGTACTACTAATGCTCCGTACGTCTATTTCTTAGCTTTGAAGTTGTACTTACAACTTAACTTGACACACAGAAAAGAATAAGTCATCCAGCTGGTAAAATCTGAACAATCGACTAATATAAACCTGAATCTAATCGATTGAAACACGAACAAAAAAGACCCACCTTGATTTGTCCGATAAGAACCCAACATGATCGATAACGAATAACGATCAAGCCACATACAACCACCACCTGTCCACCACCACCTTAATCCCAAGTCCCAACATGATTTACGGTCAGCTATAATGAATAACCATTCGAATTTGTTTAGGCCTGAATCCAGTAGTATAGCGTAGATTTTAATTAATGGCCTTCATTAGTCATTACTCCGTGGTCAATAAGCAACATTATTCAAAATCCGACACTTTAAAGACAAGGGACGCATGGTGGTTTGAATAAAATAGAACTACATCTTTGTTATTCATCAAGTGCAAATTGCTACAAATGAAAAGTTCATAGTTAAACACCTGATTATTAGTCCAAGGCTCCAATTCTAAGCACCGCTAAAAGAGTAAACTAGCACACAGAAATGAGGTGTTCTATTTCAAAACTTCTTTACACGACAACTCACAGAAGCCTTCAAACTACAAACTGCTCTACTATTACAGATTCTGCTGCGCCCACTGGAGTCTCTCGTTCAGTGTAGTAGCAACTTCATGGAACCACATCCACATAAAGCCAACCCTCAAGCGTTAGAGCAGCAGGTGAGAAGGTTTTGATATAAGACGGATTATTCATTAAAGATTCTGAAGTACTATTCCCTGTTCACCTGAAACAAATAGAACCCGGCAAGGAAAGGTCAAAAGTAGCAATGTTGAAATTATGAGTTGACTTACTTTTAACTTCATTAGAACTGTAGCAAACCAATGCCTATAAGCCGTTAAACTGGGCGGTCACTGGTCACCTTTTTCATCAGTGTTAAATAACATCAATGGGAAAATAAACATCAGCAAAATCCACTAAGTTTGACGTTGCAGGAAGTTAATCGCATCACATGACTGCTACTTCACAATAAAAAGAAAATCCATTTAATGCGTCTATTTCAGATAATTTTCACAAGATAACTCACAGAAGCCGTCTCTGCTTACAAAAACACTCGAACAGCTTTCAAAAGTTCATACTACAAACTACATAATCTGAGTCCTGTAAGCAGTGAGACGACCTTTGATCTCATTGTAATCCAGAACCGAAGGATAACGAGTCATTGGCTCTACTGAATTGCAAATGATACTACTGGTGCAGCTAATTAAATGGAGTAATGGACCAGCTTTCAGTATCACAGCGCACCACAATTTCTAAATACTAGTTGGAGATGTGAGATGCAAGTCATTATATTTTTAGTTGCTGTAGTTCACTTTATCGCTCCAATGGCACTCTTACCAAGAACCTGACATTTGGATTTCAAATGACTCATGCTAAACTTGCAGTTAAAAAAACATAAACCAAACATCAAAATCTTAATCAATAAGATTTCCCATCAATTGTAAGGGCGCCACGTTTGATGCATCAGCCATATCCCAGGAAATGAACCAGGTAAAATGTGACGGAGACAGATACAAATAGCCATATCCCAGCATTCAGTATAAGGGTAATATGCCTGTTCAGCAAAGTTCTTAAATTGACAACATAACACATAGCTCATTGCACCATTGATAACAAAAAGAAAAATGATAAAGAAAGGTGACTAATAAGGTCTACCATAAACCTGATTCCCAAGCTATAAACTAATCCATTTGATGTAGTGTCAACTTTCAACATTCTGCTACTCATATTCGCTCTGGAAGTGTATAACAGTTTAATCCAACAAGAACAAAAGGGAAGTCGGTTGACTGCTTAGTCCCAATCAACTACAAATATACTAGTTTGAGTCCAACATAAGCGTCCAGGATCCAAATTCTAAGAGCATAAAAGCTGTCTCTGATATTAACATATGCACACAACATTTCTAGGTCCAAACATTGCTCAACAAGGGGACATATAATGACACAACTTATAGATTAAAAGGAAGAGAAGCTACTCAATATTATCGGTTGACACTATTGTTAGCTCAAAGACTTCTGTTATGCTATTTATGAGTATAGAACTATACATCTACAATGCAAGGAATGTCGAAGAAGAGGCTGCCGTGAAATTCAGGGAATTTAACAGTCATATAACTGAAGGACATGTCGTAAGGTTAAGGGATTTTGGAGAGATGAAGTCAATAATAGTTGAACCATGACTATTTGGAGTTCAATGCATACATTAAAATGAAGCTTCTTCAATCACTCCCCGTGATTCCATTGTTAGTTGTCACCCTCTACATATCATACACTAAGTGGAGTCTAGAATATCTTAATGGTAAAAAAAGGTTCCAATGCCATTCACCATCAGATAGATAGCCATAGATAGCCACCGAGCCATCAAAGTTTTCATAATAAATTTCAAATCGCTTCCGAGTATTCAGTAATTCTATAAGTTGTGTCATTTGCATACGAAGGTAGCAACAAGAGCCCCTCAGCAACCCAGGCTTTTGAATGTCCAGAAGTAAGCAACAAAAACCCACAACACCAGTTTTTCAGCTTTTCTTATACATGGGCAATGGGAAAACAAGGGTTTGAATGGCATATAAATACTACGGCGTAGGGAAAATAGAAGGCCAGCAAGATGATGATAACAGCATTAAAAGGACAACATCAAGGGCAACTACAAATTAGAGAAAGAATCCGAAAACTACAATGATAGGGGATGACTTAATGGAAACCGTAGGTAATGTGAGAGCGCAATCACTGATCAGTCAAGTAATCAATTGATAATAAATTTAACACAATGCCAACAACATTCCTAGGAATATATCCTATGTTGGCAATGTGTGCCTTGAAAAGGACTCCTAACATCTTTTCCATGGCAGAGGAAAGTTGTGGATCACCAAAATGAAGAATAATAAGGAGAGTCAATTAGTGACTAAAAGGATCTTAACCACCCTGCTTTAATCATTGCACAACCCGACCCATTTCAAGGTGAAACTCTTATTCTAACGCATGTAAAACTTCTTATAACGTTTCAAATCCAACACAAACCAACACGTCTAGGTATAAGACTATAAAGAATAAGAGTCCATCTGAATTTAAAAAGTGAATTTACACGAGCAGAGCCAACCAAACACAAGACCTTATTCAACTTTACATACATCAGTCAACACCACTTGATCACACGCTTTCAGTTTTGACATATTCATATTATCTCAACAGTTGCAAGATAAAAGCTATACAAGAAAATAGAACAGCAAATAGTATGAATCAGAAGAAAGCGAACAGAAGTAGGTATTCAAGCTGTACCTCGTCTACCCATTAAGTTGCGCACAGGTAAACCCGTCTTGAACAAGTTTGTTAACCGCATCCCTAAATCTATAATACTCATCAACAGTATTATAAACCTGATGCGAAATCCTAGCATAAGCAGTCAAACAACCAACCTCCCCATCCCCAGGAGGCCGATAATAAAGCGGCACCTCAACCCCAAACTTCTCCCTAAAATGAAACCTCAACTTCATCGCATCCTGATCACTCGAAACCCCCAACTCATTCGGCATCCCAACCATAACCATACTAGCACACATTTCAGGAGAACACCCCAAATGCGTCCCCCACGCCTCAACTAACATCTCCCCCATCTCAATAACCTTATCATGATTCCGCTTCATAATCCCCTCAATCCCGCCTTCAAACCTCTCCACAAACTCCAACACATCAGGCACAACAAGCTGTGAACTATAATCCCTAGTCCCAATCCAAGCACTTTCGACAGGCAACCCGTTCCCATACTCATGACTAACAACAGGATGATGCATATCATCTTCACCATTATTCTCCTCCTTACAATTCCTCTTCCTACAATACAAAAACGCAATGGAAGGCGGACAGAAAAACCACTTATGCAAATTACTAGTATAAAAATCCGCCCCAATTTCCCTCATATCAACTTTAGTACATCCAATCGCGTGCGCTCCGTCGATAAACACCTGATCAACACCTTCCTCCCTGCAAATACTCACCAATTCTTTAACAGGCAAAACAACACACGGCATTGACGTAATATGATCAATCACAGCTAACCTAACCTTCCTACGTTCTAATTTCGCTTCATTCAACGCGTTTCGAAACTCTTTAACAATCTCCGCCGTATCGTAAACCGGAAACGGTAATCTCACCTCAATGACGTGTCCGCCGGCGCGTGAGACATACGCGTGAACCGATTTCTTGACGGAACCGTAAGCGTAGTGAAGCATAACGGCGGCGTCGCCATGGTTGAACCGACCTTCATTGAAAGCGCGTGAGACATACTGTAAGACGACGGCGGTGGCGGTGGTGGCGTTATCGACGAGTGAGATTTCATCGACGGCGGCGTTGATAATCGGAGCGATTATCCGGCGAGATTCGGCGACGGCGGGTTGGAGTACGGAGAAGTAGAAATGGTCGGGTTGTCGAAGAAAGAGGAGCTGCCATTTTCGTTGTGCGTCGAGAATGGTGGAAGGACAACAACCAAAGCTGCCATTGTTGATTCGAGCAACGGCGGCGTCGTGGTGGGAGAATTCGGCGGCGATTTCGGAAGGAGAAATTAGGGTTGGGGTTTTGGTTTTGGTTTGGGGGTTTTCGGGTGGGTTGAGTTTGGGTTTTTTTGGGTGGGTTGTGTCGCCGTTGATGGCGGAGGTGTGGTGGTTATCGTCGGAAGACATGGTGGGGGGGTTGGAATTAGGGTTTCGGGGGAATTGGAATTGGGGATTTCTGGGAAATTAGGGATTTGGGGAGAAAGGGAGAGTGATAGTGGAGGAGATGATGAGGTTATTCATTTCATGGGATGAAGGAAACAGACAAATGGATTGGTTTTTTTAACAGATGGTGCGCCACATCAGACTGGGGACTGTGGAACGGGTTTCAGGGGTAATTTCGTCATTTTCTTTTTTTTCTGAATTTTAAGTTTTTTTTTTTCTTAAAAAATAAAAATAAAATTATCAAGTGCCTAGTTTATTTGGATGTACTATTTATTACTGGTACTTTACTATACACCGAATATATCTTAGTCTAGTACTCTACTGGTCAAGACAGAGCTATTGTGGACAACATGTCCAGATTCAAATCCTCATTCTTTATATTGTAATACTCCCTCTCATCCAGACCAAAGGTAACATTGAGCTTTTCACACTTGTCGAGGCGCGTTTTGCTACGTGAATATCTTAAGTTTCACATTATTAAAAATTATAATAATTTGATATTCTTATAACATTGATAATGATGAATCAAACAAGATCTCACATGACTATATTTTCTCTTATATATTTGAAATAATACCAAAGATTCTCCACACTCATGAATAGTGCCAAAAGCCCAATGTTACCTTTCGTCTGGATGGGAGGGAGTACGATTTAGTGCGCGCTTCGTTAAATAAAACAAAAAATAAACAATTGTGAGTACTTTTTTTAATACTTCGTAGTTATTATGGTGTTAAGAGAGTTATAAGAATATAAGGATGATACGTTGATGACGTGATTTGAACCCAATTGTGAATAACAACCTTTATAAATAATGATGAGTTGATGACATCACCTGAGGCAGCTCAGATTTGTTAATTATAGAATTGTTATTGTAATGATGGTGGATTACTATATTAGTTTTGGGTTTGTATTTTAGGTACATTGGAGAAAAGAATTTGGAAGCAAATTTGGGTGATATTGGGTGGTGGTTGTTGTGTGAGTATTCAAAGGTTTTAGTGAGTGGTTAAGCACTAATCAAGTACAAGACTAAATGGATTGTTTATATTACTTGTAATTTGTGTAAAGACCAAAATAACAAGTTAAATGGTGAATTTATACATTTCCGAGTTATGTCCTAGTTTTTCTCTCTTTTTCATCTTGATTGAGTTGAAAAATAGGATCAAGGAGTGTGAGTGAGTAGAACCCTAGTGCCCCAAGAACGTCAAGGATGGATATTGATTAAATGATTAGTACAGAATTGTTTCTACATTTTTCAAGAGGCACTTTTTTTTTAAAAAAAACAATGGTTTTATGATAAGACGTTTTGATAACAAATGACTATATTACCTCTAATACACCAATGTAAAATCATCATTCTCTATCTACCTCATCAAACACCTGTCCGTTGGATCGTCAAAGAACAAAATCATCTCTGTTGTGAGGTAATGGAAGACAATGAAGAAACTAAGGTAATGGAGATTATCTTTTGGAAGTTTGAACTGCACAACTAATTAATAAATCAATCGAGTTTAGCGTTATTCATAACCAACCAACAAATGCAACTAGGGGAATATCCTCTTTTTGGTTCTTTAGTTTGCTTTTGTACTTTGCTTTTAATTTTAAACAAATGTAAGAAACTAAAGTACATACTGTAGATAATACAGGTTTCATTCTCTACAGTACTGTTGGCAATCTTCTGCAGCAGGAAAGTTTGTGAGATGAAAGAACATTAATGCAACCATCAATAACTGGTTTTGAGCTCAGCATGCTTTGGCGTAAATTGGACAACAAAACGACGTCATTTTTTGTTATCATAAGCTGCAATGTTCTGAGGTTCACATTCAGGGCTGAGAAGCCGGACCAGTAGAGCCGTACTTGAGCTCACTGATGCCGCTCCACAAGCTGCCCATCTCAGACTTCTAGGTATCGTGACCCTTGATCCTGCAACAGAATACTATAAGCATTGGCGTATTTGGGAGGAGAACATAGAGGGGGCTAAAATCTGAAACCTTGACCCAAGTTGAAATGAAGTAAGGAACCGCCTACTCACCGCCTTCAACCCTAACAATAAGTGGATAGTAATACAAGCAATAGGGAGATCTGGCAACTATGTACGCTACATCATATGTGAAGACTCTAACACAGCGTTGATTCACTTTAAACAGTTATTCCCTTAACAACAATATATTTCTTTGTTTAGACAAGATCACTGGGACCCGAACCCGGACTTTTGTACTTTAGTACTCCCAGCAGAACACAAATGTTGAGATTGGCACAGGTCTATATCCAAAATGCTTTCAATTTCTTTCCTAGTATCCACTATAAATGGCCACAAACTGGAGGTCAAAATAATTAAGTACATATCACAGATCAAAAGTACCCTAGAAAATTAAAAACTCAGCAATTGGTTTTGTTTTCAAGGACAATAATGAAGCCATTCTAAGAACACAAATTCCACTCAGTGTAAGTCCATTCTTCACTTCCTCCTTCCTTCCATTTACACAGAAGACAAAAAAGATACTGATCAATTCCATGTTAATTTTGGATAAGGGAACATTCAATTAAAAACCCGAGAAGTTCAGCTCCATTTAATTTGATAATTGGAGAGTCAACCACATAGTGCAAGGAACTACTGAGTATTAGGTAGCTGATGTGCCATGCCTGGCGTCTAATAACCAATGACAGTGAACCGCACGATACTAGGTTTGGAAAAACGAAAATGGAACAGAGGTAACAACTCATCTCAAGATTTAAAACACACCGGAGTCTAAATATAAGAGGGTGTTTGGTTGGCACCATCCATTCCAATGTTTGGTTAAAGCATTTTGGGATGGGGTTAGATACTCCATTCCAATCCCTTGGAATCTCATACCCACCTCCCTCCCTTGGATTCAAACTCCATTCCTTTATGCGTATTATTGAAATGAACCAAACAAGTTTCAGACAGTATGAACTCTATTGTTTCTCATTTCATTCCATTCCATTCTTGACCATTGAACCAAACGACCCCTAAGATTATTTGTTGCTTCATGCTTTGCAATGTTTGAAGAATGTGATAAGAATCTAGACACAACTATATGCAAGAGTCAAATTCCAAACGTTTCAAAATGTTGGAGAGACACAAGAGCAGCCAAACCTTGAGATATTACATAAAAAATACTTGCAAACTTCACAGACAGAGAAAAGGAAATCTCAAGGAATATATTATCAAAGTCGAGACACACATACCATAATGCAGCCTACACAGGACCCAGAAGGCCAATGCTCCTCCAACTGTAGAAATCCCGGCTGTTTGTCTCATTAATCTAGTGCAAGGCTTACAATCTGACCTCATAAGATCACCATCAGACCAGCCAAATGCACGTCTCAATGCCATCAATATCTTGCTTCTACAAAACCAAAGCAACTTGAATGTAGTCTCCTCAGAACTATTGTTAACCAAGCAATTGTACTCAACCCAACAATCACCACTCATTAGCAATCACACAATTAACCATATATATAATTTACCGACTCCACCCCATTAATCAACTCTATTATGAAATAGACATTAACTTAAATGATATAGTCATGACGGGTGATACCCATGATTTGGATTTGAATACCGTCAGGCATCAGCATCAAAGCTGCCTTTGTATGCACCCTTTACACCCAAACAATAAAAGAGGTACTTTACACCCAAGCAATAAAAGATATTCTAAAACCACATGTTGTTTAGCCAATAACTCTATGTCCTCATAAACCGATCCTTTTGACTGGATAAAACTCACATTAGTTTCATACTGTGCAAACATTTATACCAGAATCATTTTTTTTTCGTTCTTAAACGGAAAAAGCCCCCTGCTGCCCCGTGGGAGTCCGGGCTGTGTCTTAGTCCCAGAAACTACACTAAGTTAAATTGTCTTGTGAACATCATACTGATCATACTCATACACCACCCAGTGGCAGAGTTGGAAGTTCTAGGTACATTTTTCGAATACGTTCCTAATTTACTTTTTACTTTTTACTTTTTACTTTTTACACCTCTAACTATAAATACTGTTTACGCCAGTAATACCACCAAAAGAAACAGGGTGAAACACTCAAACCAAGTTCTAAAAAAGCCAATTTTAGCACAATTATGTACATCAGGTTAAACTTTCATTGGGGAATTTCATCGAACATCTTCCGTGCATAATCTAACAAACGATACTAAATACACAATACACCATTTGAAGTGATCAATATAACTACCCTAATTTAATCGACAATTTTAATGGTATAATAAAACCCAACAAAAAATTTAAAAAATGAAATGAGTTTATATACCTGTTTGTGTTGTGTTATGATGTGTAGGAAAATGTTAAGAATAATAATGGAGAGAAATGCCGGAAATGGAAGCTTACTTACTATATGGGCTTATTTGGAATTGGTCCCAAAATATATGGATATGTTTGGATTATGAAGCTTCCTAGTTTCAAGTGGATGCAATGTTTTTTTGTCGTTTAAATGGCCCATGTCCATTGAGTATTGGACTATTGGGTAAGAATACTATTCGTGTTTTTGACGAAAACTGTTAGTGGGTGCCATTCGACAAAAATAAAATAAAAAAAATCCCAATTTAAGTGTTTTTGGGCAAAAAAAAGGAATAATGTTAGCTGCCTTTATTTTTAAAGATGGTTTAAATGTTAGGTGTTGTTTGATAAAAAAAATCTTTAATATAATACAAATGATAACAATTTACAATGCCATTAAATTTATAATGATAATAAGTATCAAATAAAAGATTTTTGTAGTTATTTTTATTAATAACAAAAGAGGATAAAAAACATAAAAAATTCTTTTTACCGATGATCAAAAAAATAAAGAATAAAATGGAGTATAAGATGTTTGTTAATAGAAACTAGTTTAGTTCCCATGCAATTGCATGGTTTCTTAAGGAGAGAGTATATAAATGAGTAAAGATTTTTAAAGTCTAATATTAATTTTTTTTTAATGTTGAACGTTGAAACATGTTATTAGTCGTATATAAGATGAAAAGATAGTTTAGAGTATTGTCGATCCTTTTTCATCTTTATAAGTTATTTTTCATTGATTATGTAATCAAACAATTAGAGTTTTAAGATCAAAATATTAATTTAAATAAAATACTTGCGGATTTTTTTTATGTTTTTCTATTTTTCGAACATTTCTTCCTATTTCTTAGAATAGGTAACACATATAATTTATTTGTTATTACTTTATTTATCAACAATACTTATACTGTTTTCGTATATGTTTTTATTTACATACGTGTTATATGTCTAATTAATAAAATAAAAAATAAGGGTCTCACTTATATCCGCTACGACTATTTAGAATCTTTAAAAAAAAACATAAAATTAGCGTTAGTGCTTTAAGTTTATAACATTATATAGCTTCAATTCTTATATGTTTTCTTATTAAATGGATAAGTTTGTAACACCGATAAATACATTTGTTTCCTTATTAAAGTATGGGTGAATTTTGGAGGTAAATAGTGGATATACTTCTTTTAGTTATAGGGAGATGGTAACAATTTACAATACGTTTAAATTTATTATGATAATAAGTATGAAATAAAATAGTTTTCTTTAGTTACTGGTAATAACAAAAGAGGATAAAAACACAAAAAAAAAAATATGAAAACAATACGTTTCGCTTAAGACGGATACCTCCGTCTGGGTCACGTATAATATCATTTGTGCTATCTAGGGCATTTAGTTTTTGTTTTCTCCTAACTACTTGACCCGAATAGGAGAATTTGTGAGAACAAAAAATGATGTCTATATTGAATTGCCTAATGAGTAATGACATGCTATGAAAGTGAGAAGACAAGAGTAGAACTAGGAAAACATAGTTACATAACAGCTTATTATACTCTTATACCTCTAAATGTTCCATTAAATATCTAATTTTGCTCATATCAATCACACTAATTTTGATTATAAGCATTGAAACATTGAAAGTAATTTAAATTATAAGCATGATCTATCAAATTAAACCCAAATATTATTGATTCAATAACAGATCTAATTGCAAATATACTCACAATGAAGAAGAACATGAGCGGCGAGAAGGCGGCAAAGAGACGGTGAGGAGGCGGCGAAAACGTGAGATGGTGTTTGGGGTTTTAGTTGAGAGAAATGAATCAGATTATGGTGTTTGGGGTTTTACTTTTTAGTTATTTTGTTTGGGCTGTGGAGTATACAAGGCCATTACTTATGTTTAATATTCGTGTAAAACCGTTCGGTTCGGTTCGGAACTGTAATCGAACCGCTGAAAACTATTTAATTACGATTTGGTTAACCGAACCTAAAAAATATGCGGTTTTTCGATTCGGTTCGGTTTTTCTTTAACACCGATTATTATGTAATGGTGTGACTTGTGAGAGTGACAGAGTGATGAGTGAGTGATAAATGAGAGGAAATTTCTCAAGTGGGTCCCATCTGAGTATCTCTTACTTATACCAACTGACTTCTTGTTAGGTATTTTGGTAAGAAGATTTGATTTTTGGAGCTTTTCCACAGGTTGAACTTTGAAGATGATGGTATGTACTTATTTTTCTGTTGGATTAAAATCCTTTATTTCTAGTTATATACTGTAGTATTTGCTTGATTCTGTATTATATATGCTGTAATTTTTTATGAATAGTTTCAAGTGATTTCCATAGTTTTGTGTAATGGGTGTTGTTAGGCTATAGCTTTCATTCTGTCACAGGTTTAATAAGTTCATTTGGATTACTATACAGTGAGATTATCACAACCCATGTGTTCATTTATGCAGAAAGTACTACTCCTTTCATTCGTCCCAATCATTTGTTTATCTTAGATTAAAATACCCGTTACAAAAAATCTAAAAGGTATGATTGGGACGGACAGTGAAGAAACCCGATTTCTCACATGTGAGTGTAATGCCACATTGGACTCTCTTCCCTTAGTACGGGTTGGACCCAGACCCGATTATGAAATTTAATAGACAGAGTATTTTTGTAAACAGGATATGATAAAAACTCTTTCCGAATTTATCAACTTGATTTAATTTTCTGTCATGAATTAGACTATTTAACAGCACCCTTAAGTTAGTTTTCCTGGTTCGTCATGGTAATAGTTTAATATCTTTCTTCCACTGATTGGTATTAATGGTCAACAACAACATTACGTGGGTGTCTTAAAGACCCTCCCATAAATTGTGGGGGAAGAGGGTCGGATGTACGCAGCCTTACCCTTGTGTTAGTACCCAAAGAGACTGTTTTCAAATGATCCAAGATGATGCGTCGAGAACGGCATCAAATGACTAGATATTTCACAAAGAAAAGAAGTGCATCTAGTTTAGTGAGTCATTTTGCTTTATTCGATCATAATCCAGAACCAAACAACAAGTCTTTGATTCCACTTGTATTGGAAATATTGGTAGTTTTGAATATTACTTTTGAGAATAATACCCAAGTATCTTCAGTTCATCCTTTAACTTCAAAAATTATTGGCCTGCTCGTAATTATTAGCTGGTTGTGCTTAATCTCAATAGTTTCAACGATTGTGATGGACTACTCTCAGTTTCTGTTTGTTTTCTGTGAGCAATGCTTCATTGACATGTTTGTAATTGAAGTAGAAAACATATCGACGATTTGAGTGTGAACACTTTGTTGTGATTTTTGAAGTATCATGTTTATCAGTCTATCACCCGTTTCAAGTGAAGTCTCTAAATGTTGTTAGCTTTCATTGCTCAACTGTTGTTGAAAGATTTTTATCTTCTTAGGAATTGGGAAGCCTTTTTTTGCATGTGTTCTTATACATAGATAAACGATTTTATATCTATATGCTTACATCTGTCGAGCTTAAATGATGTAAAACTGCTCGGTTTTAAACTGAACAATTCAACAGACTGTTTTTTTTTTCTGTTTTCTGTATTTATGTTGCAGCGGAATTAACTGTATTTTTGTGGTTTTTATATCTGTTGGAACGAAAAAAAATAAAAGATATGAATTAGCTAAGACAATCTCGCAAGATCACTCAACTAAGACTTGAATTAGACAAGTGATCTCGCAAGACAACTTGACCAACTCGTGTGTAAACTCTCAACCTCGTAACATATCAAGCAAACACAAATTCAACCTCGCAAGGAAGAATAATTATTATTTCCCTCTCGCAAGAAGTAAATAATAGAACTTAAAGCTCGCAAGCTATTAAGAACAAACAAGTAATAACTTGAATTCAATTCTCAATTGTGTGTAATTCAGATTACAAAGCTTGGTATTTATACTACTAGTACTTACCTTAAAATAGCTAGATAGAAATTAGGAAATAGTGTGAATACTACCTTATTATAATAATATCACCACACTATTTTATTTAAATTAGTAAAACAGTAATTAGTTGCTGCCAATTGTGTTGTTGTCCTTACTCCATGTTATCATGTTAACTTGATTTGAGCCCATTTTGAAACCTTCAGAAATGTGAGTTACATTTCGACTAATCAAGACTTCATTTTCATTTTCTTCTAGTGCTCCCGCATCATTAAAGGCATTGTTTTCTTCTTTACACTAGTCTTCTGAGACACTGTCACACATATAGAAACTGGGCTACTTTCATCTTGTGGCACCTGACTCAAAAGAATTGTTTCTACTAAATCATGTTTTTTGTTTGTTGTTAGTGGTTCTCTCCAACAATGGTCCTCAAGAACGTTTTGGTACTCTCGGTTTTGATGCTTATAAGTTCCCACATCATTCCACCGACTGAAGCATTGGTGAGAATCAGCCTGAAGAAGCGCCCTTTAGATCACGATACTCTTAATGCGATGAGAGAAGTGAGAAAAATGGGATTGGAACACGAAGCTAGGGAGGGGTTGCTATATAGCAACTCAGATGGCAACATAGTTTACTTGAAGGACTACTTAGGTGCTCAATACTATGGAGATATTTCCATCGGAACACCTCCACAAAATTTTACTGTGATATTCGACACTGGTAGCTCCAACCTTTGGGTCCCATCTTCAAAGTGTTTGTTTTCGGTGAGTTTTCACTCCTTCCGTACTTCTGATGTCTGATTGAACCGTTTGGCTCATTGCTAACTGCGTGCAGATTCCCTGCTATTTCCACTCCAAGTACAAGGCAAGAAAGTCTACAACATACACCAGTGTAGGTAATGTTAATTTTCTTGAGCAGAGATCCTGAAATAGTGAAATGGGTTCCAAATCCGTCAGCATAGAAATTGTCATTGTGTCTCCCTTTACCCAAAAAGACATTTGTTAGTCTATATCAACCGTTTGACACCCTGAAACGTTGACTGACTGGGCCGTTTTTCAGGAAAATCATGTGAAATTCATTACGGGTCTGGATCTATCTCTGGTTTCCTTAGTCAGGATCATGTGGAAATTGGAGATCTTACTGTCAAGGATCAGGTTTGTTTAGCTTTTTGTTGTTTTTGATGTTTTCATAGACTATCTTCTTTCAGAGCCGTGGTTAGGAGCTCACTTTTTGTGCCAGGTTTTTATCGAAGCAACTCGAGAAGCAAGTCTCACTTTTCTACTTGGAAAGTTTGATGGCATACTAGGCCTTGGATTTCAAGAGATCTCGGTCAAAAATGTTACTCCTGTGTGGTAAATCAACCTCTAAATCTGAAACTCCAAATCTTTGTTTCATACCCGAAACTTGCTTCGCTTTACGTGATCATTGGGCATCCTATGTTGTCTCATTATCATACTATATTACTATAGGTATAACATGGTCGGACAAGAGCTCGTAAGTGAGAAGGTTTTCTCATTCTGGCTCAATAGAGATCTAGAAGGTAAAGTTGGAGGGGAGATAGTGTTTGGAGGGGTTGATTCCAAACATTTTAAGGGGAAGCATACCTATGTTCCTCTAACCACAAAGGGTTATTGGCAGGTTAGTGAAATATTTAAAACATTTAATTGTAGTAGTACTTTGTAATTTATTTACTTTCAGTTAGTACTCTTCTTTCACTTTTCCCCTTTATTTTTTTTGTCTTAGGACCTTTTGGCTTTCTAATATGTGTATACTTATTGGTTTTTCCAGTTTGAGATGGGTGATTTCTTAATTGGCAACTATTCAACAGGTAATGTTTGAATCATGCTATTCGAGTCATAGTTAGCCTGATTTGCTATATTCACACACTTCAGAGGACGGATATGTCTTTGTCCTTGTTTGTTTGACACCCACGTTCCTCGTAATTAAGTCTGTTGTTTTGGTTCGTAAAAATACCGGATGTAGAACATCCTAGGAATCTCTACACTCTACAGTCTACATTCAACATAATGGGGAAAGTCTCTTATATTTCACGGTTACCTCCCTAGATAAGTAGATATTCCCTCGAGAATTCATCTTATATGGTCAACTACTCCCTTCGTTTCTCGTTTTATTTGCCGTTTGGTATTTCTCATGAATTTATTTCTCTAGTTGCAAATTTTCATGCACTATTTTACAAACCAAAGTTAGTCTCTATTGTTAAAATAAGACTTGATACAAAAATGAATGTTTCTTTCTCTATTTTCAAGGGGTAATTATTACATTTAACTAATATTGTTACATTTCCTATGATTTTTCTTGATTCTTGTGTAACTATCCTAAGACGAAACGGAGGCAGTAAACAACTTTAGGCGATTCCTTGGAATTAAAGTTACATGTGGTTTTCTACTTTCCAAAGTAAACTAAGTAACTACTTTGGATACATATCTTCTTGTATATAAGTTTGGAAAGTACAAGGCATATTGAAAGCTATCAGGCACCACCATATTTACATAGGGTATTATATTGATTATAAACAATACTACTGCAATGATGCAAACTCATTTTCCTATGTGTTTTAGCGTAAAAGTTATAACCACTCACTAGCAGGATTGTTCACAACTTAGGTTTCAATTGCTTCAGGTTTCTGCATTGGGGGCTGTGGTGCTATCGTGGACTCAGGGACGTCACTACTTGCTGGCCCAACAGTAAGTCTGCCTTGGTGATGGTTGAATCGATTGTACACCTTCTATGGAAAAATCTTTCTATTGCAAAAGTTAGTTTGCTTAATCGGGTACTGCTTCTGAAATTTCAGCATGTTATTACGGAAATCAACCACGCGATAGGGGCTGAGGGTATCTTAAGCAATGAGTGCAAAGACGTTGTTTCTCAGTATGGAGATCTGATATGGAATCTTTTGGTATCAGGGGTGTGTTTCCATTCCCTCGCATGCCTCGTGCTTGTGGTTTTAAAAATCTGGCTTTTAATCTTCGTGATGATATTATTTAAGAAATTTTTATCTATCTGTTATGCTATGTTTTTACAAGATGGAACCTAATTAGGAAAATTTAACTAACGTAAACAGCCAGACTGCACTCCCAATAGGTTATAGCTTAGTTTTCAGCCTATTGATGTTTGAAAATATAGTTGTGATAACTAATTTCTGTAAACTTCAGAAGTTAGAAAAGTTTAAGATGATCAATCCGTTTTCAGTATATCAGAAGAGTTCCCTGACTCCCTCTGAGCAACTATGTAGTCTCTCGCTTTTACTTGGACGGATTTTCTGATTGGAAGTTTTTGCCTTTGACGCGCAGGCACAACCCGATAAAGTATGCCCTCAGCTTGGCCTCTGCTTGCTCAATGGTGCAGAGTATGTCAGGTTAGGATGGAAATCTCGTTATACATATGCATTTGATTGGTTATAGAGATGAAATGATTGAGTTTATAATCTTAGTTTTACGATGGAAAACTCTTTAAATCAATCAAAAGAAGACTTACCTAGTTACCCATGTCATTGTGTTTCTGATTGCAGCGCTGATATTGAGTCCGTGATTGAGAGAGAAAACGAAAAGAGCACGGCATTTGGAAGTGACTTGTTATGCACTGCTTGCCAGATGTCGGTGGCTTGGATGCAAAACCAATTGAAACAATCTAAGACCAAGGAGTATGTGCTCAACTATGTGAACAAGGTAATGTGCTCCTCAGACCTCAACTCACAGAACTGTTAATAAATCAGCTCGTTGAACATTCAATATTATCTCACTGACTTGCATCTGAAGAAGGTTATAACTTTTTGCAGCTTTGTGATAGCATTCCAAGTCCGAGACAAGAATCCGTGATTGATTGTAACCTCATTTCAAATTTGCCAGATGTGACATTTACAATTGCAAATAAATCTTTTACACTAACTCCTGACCAGGTTTGACTTCATTCCATGATAATTGTTTTGTGTCTGATCCTCAATATCTTTGCACGCACGTTGATCTGTGTCGTCAGTTTATGGGCATATAATACTCTGTGGTAATGCCCTCTAGAATTTTTTGAGATATTCGTGTTATGTGGCTGATCATTATCTGCAACATTACCTTTTTCCTGTCAAATGTATTTTCATCTTCTCTACAAGAGTATGTTTCACTTTGCTTGCTCTCTCGACTTCCTGATTGTTTTTTTGGAGACTTATGGTCTGACAACGATTCTTTTGAACTTCCAGTACATAACAAAAACCGGAACAGGTTTCGCTGAGGTGTGCATAAGCGGGTTTATTGCGTTGGATGTGCCACCTCCTAGGGGCCCACTTTGGTAATTTACCCCCCTCAAATGATAGTAGGACACTAATAATTTTTTTTGTACTATGGATGAGATCCAGCTTTGTTCTGAAACGAATCGATTTGTTTTGCAGGATCCTTGGAGATGTCTTCATGGGAGCGTATCATACCGTGTTCGATTATGGAAACCTTCAGCTGGGTTTTGCCGAATCTGCTTAATGTATTCGCAATACGCTAGTCGTACCACTATGTAATCTTATCTGTAATAGCCGTATTTGGAGGCGTAGATAGAGAACAGACAATTTGAAACAAACTATACTTCTGTTGAATAATTCTCCCATGTAATTATGTCTGCTGTACAGTTTGCTCAGTATTCTGTAGCATATTTGTGCTTATTATCCAGACAGATTTCCTGTTATCTATCTATCTCTTGACACCCTTTTATTAGTTTGTGCTCTTGCTGGTTTTTTTGGTTACTACAAATATCTTCATCATCGTGCCATATAAGTTCGCCTGCACACTTCTGGACACCAGTTTATAGGCGTTCATGGGTGGGACAATCCAGCAAACCCTCATAAGAAGCGTGTGGGCGATTTTTTCTTCCAGAAAATTTACGAATACTCACTTGGTTTTTGCATTGTCTTCGTAATGCAAGGAGTCTTTGCCAATCTTCAGTCAATTAGTTTTTGCATTGTCTTCGGAATTTTCCATTGTCGTTAATCTTTGTGTTCTTCAAAAACATAGTCTAGCATTTTATTGTGAAATTTTGAATTATCAATAACATGTCTCCATGTTCATTTAGTTTCTTCACCACACAAACTTTTCCTTTATTGATTATTTGATTGGCTTTATTGTGTATTTGTGTGTCCTTTCTGTGGCCCACATATCTATGCTGTAGACATACACACCTTACATTTTTTTGGTACACTTGTCTGTGTCTTACTTCTTTTGTTTTAGTTTTACACTCAGCAGTTCTCTCAAAAAATGTCTCACAAACATTTATTTTACATTCTCTATTTTCTGTCATTAATAAATTGCTGTTTTTCTCTCACAAGTGCTGGCTTGTTGAAGATTAATCTCAAAAGGTTATCTTTCCATCATGGAACTACAAGTGCAGATTCAACTGCAAGAAAGTTCGGAACTACTCGAAGAAATTCCGAAGATTTTTTACAACAGTTTGCTGATCATTCAGGTGCAGGTATAATTTATTTGAAGAATTATATGAATGCACAATTTTATGGAGAGATTGGAATTGGTACACCACCACAGAAATTTGCTGTCATATTTGATACTTCAACTCCTTTTCTCTGGGTCCCCTCTTCAAACTGTTCTTCTGTAAGTCAAAAGTTTATGATTTATAGACACCTCATTTTAGTCCAAAACATGAAATTTCTCAAAGAATGCTCTTGCCTGACACTCGACATTTGCAGTCGAGTGACTCGAGTCTGAATAACCATATGTTTAAACGTGCCCTACGGTGTATGTGTTTTAGGAGGCTTGTCAGAGGCATTCTAATTATAATTCATCCAGCTCAAGTTCATATGCCAAAATTGGTTGGTAACTCGTACTCGTGCAAGTCAAGTTTAAATGTCAGTTTATTTTGTTCTGATGTTTGATTTTGATCCTATGTACTACAATTTAAATTCTCAGGAACACCATGTGAAATAGTTTATGGAACCACAGTGACTCTTGATGGTTTTCTCAGTCAAGATAGTGTTGAAGTTGGACAAATACTTGTTAAGAGCCATGTATGTTTCTTTCAAGATTTCTAGTCTTTATTGCCAGCCTTTGTCGTCTTCTAATATTTAGTTTGTTCTTTTGTTCAATCAATAAACAAATAAAAGGCCTTTTGAATTCTGCTTGTAGGTTTTTGTGGAGGTAACTAGAGTAGAAAGCCCTGTTTTGGCCGCTGCTAAATTTGACGGTGTAGTAGGGCTAGCAATTCAAGATACCTCAGAACTGAATGTCTCTCCATTATGGTAATCTGACCTACGTTACTTCGCCACTTAACTCTGGCTATGAGTTGAATTTTGACACTGACATTCTACATAGGCAGGCTAAATACTACTCGTATCTATAAATATATATATATATATACACGATATTTTTTGTTCACTGAATTCCCGGCTGTTTTATAGGCTTACAATGGTAGAACAAGGCTTGTTGAGTAAGAAGGTTTTCTCGATGCACTTTAACATGGACCCAAAAGAAGAATCGGGTGGGGAGATAGTTTTCGGAGGAGTCGATCCACGACATTTCAGGGGAGAACATACTTATGTTCTTGTAACTCAGACAGATTTATGGCAGGTCAATTAAAATGATAAATATGGAAAAGATAATAGTGGTATCTAGTATGGAGTAATCGAGTTCAGGACTAATTTTTATAGACCTAAAATTTTCAGATTGATATCGGAGAGTTTCTCATTGGTGAGCATTCATCTGGTAATAGTCGTGCCTTTTGCTCTCGTTTATGGGACATTTCTTGAGCTTAAAAAGTGTGGAATGATAGGCTTGTTGTTACCCTCTATGTAGGTTACTGTCTGCAGGGTTGCCCCGCTATTTTGGACTCGGGATCACCATTACTCTCTGCCCCTACAGTATGCTCTACCAAACTCAATATTCTTCATTATTTGCAACTGAACTTTTTACTTATGGACTAATATATGGTTATAAAGACTCGCTATTCTTAGACTTTGGGAAATGATAGAATTACACGAAATGGGACGTATCCTCTTTTTGAAAGATCAGAAAGGGGGTGCGACTAGAAGGAGAGGAGCGGAACTATATATACTTATTCTATCATCATGTAGCATACAGTTGATGCAATATTTGACGCAGAGTCCATAGGGAGTCATTCGGATTGCCTCTTTGTGTTGCCTAATTCGAGAGTAATGTTGAGTACATTTGATCCCTCTTCCCATACCACATAAGAAAGCCATTGATGCATTGGAGTGATGGTGTTGCTGCTGCTTTATGGACTGATATGAGCAAATCTTATTAATTTGCAGGCTGTTGTGGTCGAAATTAATCACGCAATAGGGGCAAAAGGCGCCACTAGCAAGGAATGCAAAGAAGTTGTTTCTCAGAATGGGGAGCTGATATGGGATCTTTTGGCTAAACGGGTCTCATCTTCATCCTTCCCTCTTTCTGCTGCCAAGCTCTTAGTAGTTTATCAGTGAAGGTTTTAACTTTTAAGTAGGCTGTTTCAACTTGTATATTATTTTCTGCCCTAGGTAAATCCGGATAAAATATGTTCACAACTCAACATGTGCTTCATGCAAGGGGACACAAATCTAAGGTTAGATATTCCTTAATCATCAATTATAATTTTGGCAATTTTAGTCAAATGATGCATGTGGGAATGTGTCGGAGAGTTGGACACGACAATTCTATGGAAAATAGCATATTTTTTGCCTTTAGCCCTAGAATTAAATCTGGAATTAGCATAATATGTGCCAAGTTGTCGGCTATACTGTGAAAAACTTGTTCTTGGGCTAAAATAAAGTGTCGAAGTTCCATTTCGTGTTGACGCATTTCATTTTCTCAAACTACCAAACTGATTTACTGCAATGATCGCAGGACAGTTCAGGGAAGAGACATCAGAAGACAACTCCTGACAGTAGCGGATGACCTGTTATGCGATTCATGTCAGCTAGCTGTTGTGTGGATACATAATCAGGTGAAGCTAGGACATTCCAAGAAAGAGACATTGAAATATGTCCGCAAGGTCGTTCTATTCCCATGCAAATTCATTTCGTTCTCTAAGCTAATCAAGTTCATTACTAAGAAATTTTGTTATCCTTTTCAGCTCTGCAAAAGCTACCCTGCTCCTGAAGGAGATGTAATAGTCCCTTGTGACCGTATCCGACACATGCCCAACTTAACATTGACCATTGGAGATAAACCTTTCACCTTCAACCCAACTCAGGTTAGTATATTAAACCAGGGTTAGACCTAGGATCCTTTATATTATTTGATCCTATTAAGGACTTATTTACCTCTCTTACACCTCAGTACACGCGCATTGTCGAAGAGAGCAAGAAGAAGATTTGCCGTAGCCAATTTTATGCCGTAGATCTGCCATCTTATCCTGGAGCATGGTATGTTAAACTTACAGATGGACAGTAGTCCAAGTTAAGAGCTCGAACGTGGTCTTTTCGTTGACAGTTTTGAAGTCCTGAAATAGTGATTGTTATTATGTGCAGGATCTTTGGGAACATTTTCATGGCAGTATACCATACTGTTTTCGACTTGGGTAACTTGCAGGTGGGATTTGCTGAAGCAGTTTATTGATCTAAAGACATACATTTGGGATACAAGTTTCTGGCCTTGAAGATATAGTTTGTCAAACCACCGTGATTGGCTTTTGTAGTTACTCTCGAGATGTCGATTTTTACTCCCAAATATTTACATCAATAACATCTTTATTCTTTACAAAGATAAGTAAATAAATAAAGTTTCATCTTGTTGGGAAAAAGAAGTCATTTTGAAACAATTGTTTTGGCCACAAGAAAGATGATATGAGTAATTGTAATGGGAGAACTTCTTTTGCCATGTTTTGACAATCTCAAAAAGGGTTTTTTGTCGGGGAATATCTAATATTTAGTTTCGTTGGCTTGAAGATACCTAACATTTTCTTTTTTTGCCCAGATGTAAATGTTGACTTGTTTAGAAGTACCAAATGTTAATTTCCGTTAAAAAGAAGTCAAATTTCCGTCTAAACTAACGGAAAACATAATAAACCCTTGATTTTTTTTTTGCTTTAATTTTGGCTTAATTTTCTTTTTTAATAAACCATTTTCAACCAATCCTAAATAAACACTCTCTTCTTTCTCACCTCCACCATCTTCAACATTCACCATATATATAAATTCATCTCTCCCGACCACCCTTTAACTGCCTCCCTCATAGAGGTGGTCATTTCCGGATTCGGGCCGGACATGGGTCGGGCCAAGAAGAATAACTTTACCCAACGGGCCAAAGTAGACTAAGGCCCGCCCAATTAAACGGGCCTAAATGTGTGCCCGTACCCGCCTTTTACTTGCGGGCCGGGTAACCCGCGGGCTATTGGGCTTCTATTTTTTTCCTTGCAAAATCACAAATATATATTACACTAATTTTTTTATTAATTTAAGAATAATATTTAACATAATTAATTATAATTTATCAAACAGTTGTCTTGATTTACATTATTATTGTTTGAATATTTATTTAAGTTGGACGCTTGATTAATTAAAAAATATATAAGTATTTTTTATTAGATTTTAACCTTTATAGTTTACGCATTATGTTTTACAAATTACTACTAATTTCGTATTCCATATCCCTATAAAGTTATAACAATTTTCATGAAAAATGTCAGTTTTACGAATGAAAAGTAAAGAATTTAAATAGTAAACGGGCCTAACGGACCGGCCCGCGGGCTTTTCTTATTGTCTATACTCGTGCTTTTAGCTTGGCGGATCGGGCTTGGCCCGCCCTCTTATTTTTTCGGGTAAAAATTATTTGTCCAAGTCCGCTAAGAAAGCGGGCCGGGCCTAATGGGCGGGACGACCCATGAACAGCTTTACTCCCTCATTACCCACTTTAACAATATCATCTCCTCCCCTCCTACATCCCCTACATATTAAAAACACAAACATTTAAAGCCTCCACATTAAGCCACCTCATCACAACAAAGTAGTGGACCCCATTTTTTTTACCTCTATTACTTTATTTTTTTCATATGTATCATTTTTTGTCACTATTTATTTTGACCCAAATAAACTCAAACTCGAAAAACCGATTGAAAATATTTGCAAATTTTTTTATAAAACGTAAACAAAAAACTATGCGTCGTTGACATTTTTCCTACTTTATCAACTTTAGCCTTAACTTTTAAATTTGATTACATCCGCCTCAGTCATTTTTTTAAACTTTATCTTATATATTATAATAAAATATACATAAATAATTGAGACGGCGGAAATACTTTCTATCTAACTTTTTTTCATCCCCTATATATTAAAACACAAACATTTAAAGCCTCAACATTAAGCCACCTCATCACAACAAAGTAGCGGACCCCATTTTTTTTACCTCTATTACTTTATTTTTTTCATGTGTATCATTTTTTGTCACTATTTATTTTGACCCAAATAAACTCAAACTCGAAAAACCGATTGAAAATATTTGCAGATTTTTTTATAAAACGTAAACAAAAAAACTATGCGTCGTTGACATTTTCCTACTTTCCCAACTTTAGCCTTAACTTTTAAATTTGATTCCATCCGCCTCAGTCATTTTTTTAAACTTTATCTTATATATTATAATAAAATATACGAGTACATAAATAATTGAGACGGCGGAAATACTTTCTATCTAACATTTTTTACTATTTTAAATGAAAATCACAATAGATTGGCAAAAAAATAAATTGAAAAGATTACAAATTCAAAAAAAAAAATTCAAAAAATATAAATTATAACGAATAACGACAATGATTTGAAAAATTAATCTATCAACGGGGATAATTCAAACTTCTATATTAAAAATAAAAAACACTAAAATTTGGATCAGGCATTAAAACCCGTCTAATATCAGACTTGAACGTGAATATTCATGCCTGAACTTTGACCAAGAATTATTGTTTGTAAAATATATTTGCTAATTTCATAAATTTCACCCAATTAGATTATGTATGTTTTGTTAATAATACCTTTACTATTTTTCATAAAAACACCCTGTGCAAGGGTGTAGTTTTGCACGGGGTTAAAACTAGTAAACATCTTATATGCCAGTTCTATATACTATAAATTTTCTCTTTTTCATCACCCTGTCATCATCCTAAACATGCTCATAAAGCCACCAATTTCTCCACTATAAAATAATTCAACAAGAGAGAGAACAACTAAACAAGTACAATACCGAGAAAGAACAACTAAACAAGTACAATACCCAGAGAGAACAATCCCATGAACAATTATCTCCTCCATAAACAATTTATTTATATGGTGGTGGTGGTGGTGGTGGTGGAGGTTGAAGATGGTGTTTACTATTGGTTGAAGAGGAACATGGAGTAGTTTAGTAAAAGAATTATTTTAAGCAAGGATTAAAGCAAAAAAATCAATCCTTAATTGTGTTTTCCGTTAGATTAGATGGAAATTAGACTTTTTTTTAACGGAAATTAGCATTTGGTACTTTTCGAAAAGTAAACATAAAACTTTAGGTACATTAATTTGGGCAAAAATTGAAAGTTCATAGACCCTAATTAGACTCCTCTAATTAGTTACTAAATTACTTGTTAATTTAGTGTTTAATAAAGATCTATGTAACATGCATGCAAATTAAAATGCATAATAAAAAGTAAGAAGAAATTTCCTTACATTGGGAAATTTCGGTTTATATGGGCACAACAAGAAACACCTTTCTTGTTGTTCTTGTGCTAGAAAGAAATAGATGTTCCTCCTTGTAATCTTCAAATTAGAAGACCTCCTTTAAGAAGCACCCAAGATAGAACCCAAACTAATCACTTAGTTTTTTACTAGAAAACACATGTGATAAGATGAACTAATATTAGATTTTATTACTACTCTAGTAATAGGAAATATTAGTGTTTGAGAGGTTTTAGAGAGATGAAGATTTTAGTGAGATGTACATGCAAAATAAGAATGAACAAGTGAGTAGAAAATGAACAACAAAATTGTCCATTTAAGGACACTATGGTCCGGCCAAGAGAGCCCTTGGTGGCCCTTATTTTGCTTAAAATAATCTCATGCAATTACTTTGAGTGTAGTAGTGAATAAGACCATGATCATGTGTCATAAACATGACATGATCACATGATGTAGTGTAATACAAGAAACAACAATCATCATGTTATACACTACCATATTTTCGGCACCCACTAGTGTCATGTGGTCTATTTTGATTTTTGATATTTGTCCCACAAATACTTATAATCATATGTTTAATTATCTTGTATAATTAAGGGTTAATTTGATCATATAACAATTATATGACTCAAATTAATAAATAATATACACTTAACTTTTAAGTGATATTTTATCATTATATCAATATATAATGGGTCCCACAATGCCTAGTTAGATTATTTTACAACTCCTTGTAAATATAATTAACTAATCACCTCTACCTCAAAGTATATGCATAACCTCAACTAATTTAATGAATTAACTATTAATCATTAAATTAAATCTTATTTAATCGTATTAAAATAAGACGTAAAATTTATTCAGTCAATTATCGTATAATTGACTAATAAACTTATCCGGAATGAGTTCATAACTCAATTTCCAATAATTAACTCTCGTAACTAAACATATATCAAATATATATATAAAGTTTTAATTAATATGTATCGTATACAAATAATTAGATTTCTGTTTGGGTCTCATCCTATAGGTGTGACCGAAAGGGGTCAGTTGATTACCGCTGTCATACGACAATAACGTCTAACTCTAGTTAGCTGACCGTTATCGATTTACGTTAATCAACTGACGTGGAGTATCAAAATACTAGTCATCCCACTAATATTCCAAAATGAGATTTATAATATAAATGCACTATTGTGGAGGACACTTGCTCCAACAAAAATAAAATGTTAGGTACCTTCGTACCAATGAGGCTAAATGTTAGGTACTTCATGACAAAAAAACCCTCTTAAAAACGCAGAAGTGATCGTTTACCCCCTTAACTTTACTTAATGGTGAAATTAGGCCCCTTAAGTTTAATTTGTAGCAATCAAGCCCAATAATTTTAACACTTGTTCATTTTATAATCAAGCCCATTGCTTGATTTTTCATGAATATTCCACTAAAATTCATTTTAAAATCTAATTATTCAAAAATAAAATATAATTTTTATAATTTTGCAGCTTTTATACAATATATAATTGTAATAACCAGTTTTTGCAGATAATATTACAATTGTTAGACGATTTATTATATATTTAAAAATAGTTTAGGGTTTTTTGCTTTTTACCACCTATTGTGTTCAAAATTTTACAAATTACCACCTATTGAGTCCAATTTTACAAATAACCACCTTAAATTGAGGAAAATTCTTACAATCCACACCTATTTTGCATTATCTTGACGGTTCTTGTTAATTATCGTCTCGGTTACGTTTTATCGTCAAACGATTATTTTAATTGACCAAATTACCCCTCATTTCTCACTTATCACTCACTTCTCATTTATCACTTATCATCTACCCCATATTTATCAGTTTTACACTTTCCCCAAATTATTTCTGATGAACCCTAATTTCCTTATTCACTCAATCATCTTCCCCTTTACTCTGATTTTCTGAATGTATGTGAACTAGTTTAGTAGCACATACAAAGCATGATTCTTTACACACATTTGATTACCAGTTCACATATTTCACTAATTTTCAGCCACAAATTGGAAAATTACGCTTAACATTTAGAAATTAGGGAAAATAGCAGTATTCATCATAGTCCATTAGTTAAATATTAATTAGAATTAGAAGAAAATTACCTGAAATTTGAATCACGATTGCCGTATTCGTCTACCTTGAATGTGAAGAACAAATGTACAGAAAACCAGAGTAAAGGGGAAGATGATTGAGTGAATAAGGAAATTAGGGCTCATCAGAAATAATTTGGGGAAAGTGTAAAACTGATAAATATGGGGTAGATGATAAGTGATAAATGAGAAGTGAGTGATAAGTGAGAAACGAGGGGTAATTTGGTCAATTAAAATAATCGTTTGACGATAAAACGTAACCGAGACGATAATTAACAAGAACCGTCAAGATAATGCAAAATAGGTGTGGATTGTAAGGATTTTCCTCAATTTAAGGTGGTTATTTGTAAAAATAGACTCAATAGGTGGTAATTTGTAAAATTTTGAACACAATAGGTGGTAAAAAGCAAAAAACCCAATAGTTTATAATTTATCTTTTTTTTTGTTTATTATAGATGGATTTTAAATTATCATTTAAATGAAATAATTAATTTTATCTAAATTATTAAATTTGAAATTTACAATTTTTACGTGGTATTAGTTGTATAATATAAATATAAATGGCTTTTTGTTGATATTTAATTAAGTGAAAAATAGAAATCATGGTTGAATTTAAATTTCTATTAAACTTAAGGGGTTTGATTGCTATAATTGATACTTAAAATGCCTAATTTAATGATTCAGCAAACTTGAGGAGATAAATCGCCACTTTTGCGCTCTAAAAAAATATGAACCTTTTGTCATATTGAGAATTCTTCAATAATGGGACACACCGTGACACCACTATATTTCTTAATTTTTTCATTTAATTATCAATTTGTTGTAGAACATAACTATGGATGTACATTATACGCTATGTATTTATTTAGATTGTTTTAACTCATGAAACTAGTTCTTGTGCCCGTAAAATTCAAGGGGCGTTTATGTGTATCCGTATCTTTGACGTTGATTTTAAATTTTGTCATAGATCGTCCTGACATATACCATCATTTTAGTTAAGTCAATTCAAAGTAGAACTTCCTTGTCAATTGTCTTTCGTTTTTCTTTCTTCTCTTGTACTTTTAGGGTTAAGCTATCATTCCCGACAAACACACAACATATCAGTTTTAAATAAGACTCGGACTCCATGGTTATACCGTCAAATAGTGGGGAAGCATAACATTAACCTTAAATGGAATATGTGCATAAATCTCTAAATATTTGATACAAATCGAATGCAATCGGAACCGTTAATAGGAATTTACCTCTTCCCTCTCCCCTACATAATTAGTTTTTGTTTATACTTTTCAAACTTGCAATTACTTTCCCTCAAATTTTCAGTTAGTTTGATACCGATAGTATTTTTCAAAATCAATCCCCTCAAAGTGCTTGAAATATATATATATATATATATGAAGTATGAGAAAGGATCAAGAGAGTCCATCCCAAAAGAGTGAGTCCATGAGTCCTCTTTAGAGCCATTAGATGGGGAAAATGGATGGCTGAGATTGGTGCTCCCTAAAGGTGATTAATGAGTTAATTTTCCACTCTCTCTCATCCTCACTAATTAACCACTAATCACACCCTAATTCAATATATAACATTTTCCACTCAACTCTTTCTCTCTCATCTCACATAATATCCTTCCTCCCCCCCTCTCTCTAAAACCCTAATAAATCAAAACCCAAATAAATCCTCCTCACCCTTCTCACTCACAACCACCCTCCCACCACCTCCTCCCACTACCACCACCTGAAACCAACACCACCGACATCCCTCCACTGCCGGATCCACTCCGACCCACACCCTCACCGGCGGATCTGCCACACCCCGCCCCCCTCTGTCGCCACTAACCACCCACACACCACCCCGTCCCCCTCCCCTCTCCTACTCCGACCATACTCCCTACTCCATACTCTCCTCCTCTCCTCCATACTCCCTACTCCATACCCGACCATGCACCACCATCGCTTACTCACAACCACCACCGACCTCACTCACTCACCGACCGCCGTCACTCCCTCGGCCTCCTTCTCCCGCACCAGCCACCTCATGTCCTCCCTCCGACGTCCACTGCCGCTGCCCAGTCGGTGGTGGTGGATCTTGGTGAGGGAAGTTGTGGTGGTTTGTGCTAGATCTACTTTTTTTCCTTTTCTTTTTTCAAATTCTTATGCATTTTTTTTGTGTTTCTTATGTTTTTCTGTTTTTATTTTTACTCCTCTCCATCTTTTCTTATGTCTTTATGTTTTCTTACTTTTTAGATCTATTTTTTATTTTTTTCAGATTTGCTTTTAAATTTTTTTTTTGTGTGTTAAGGATTTTTGTCCTATTTTAAGGCTTGAAGTTACACTTTTAAGGCTTGAAGTTACACTTTTAATGCTTGAAGTTACACTTTTAAGCCTTGAAGTTACACTTTTAAGGCTTGAAGTGACACTATTAAGGTTTGAAGTGACACTATTAAGCCTTAAAGTTACACTTTTAAATAATAAAGTTACACTTTTTTTTTTTGAATCTATGTTTTATTTTTTAGATCTCGTTTTTATATAACGACTGAAGTTACATATTTAATGATTGAAGTTACACATTTTTGTACTGAAGTTATACATATTGTTTTGTGGTTAATGTTGTTGTTTTACTGAAGTTTCACATATAATTACTGAAGTTACACTTTTAGTAACTGAAGTTACTCATATAATGACTGAAGTTACCCAGTTTTTTTTTTGCTGAAGTTACACTTTTTTTTAATATGTTTTATGTTTTTTTTTTTCGAATTTGTTACTTTTTAAAAAATAAAGTTACATTATTAAAAACTGAAGTTTTTATGTTTTTATTTTTTAGATCTCATTATGATTTTGCTTAAGTTACACTATTATGTTTTGATTTTATTATGATTGATGGTGTATTTGGACTGAAGTTACACTATTTTGTACTGAACTTACATTATTTTGGACTGAAGTTACACTATTTTGGACTGAAGTTACACTAGTAATGACTAAAGATAACATGTCTTAAAATTTCATTATTAAAAATTGAAGTTACACTTTTAAGGACTGAAGTTACACTTTTAAGGACTGAAGTTACACTTTTAGGGACTGAAATTACACTTGTAAAGACTGGAGTTACACTCATAAAAAGGTTCAAATCATATAAATTGTCTTAAGTTACAAAAATTCAAATTTGTACCGTCGAAATCATATTTTAGCTTGAAGTTACACAAATAATGGTTGAAGTTACCATCAGAAAAGGCTAAAATTACATAAAATTGTCTTAAAGTTACATAAATTCAAATTCATATAGTCGAAATCACATTTTAGCTTGAAGTTACACAAATAATGGTTGAAGTTACACTCAAAAAAAGGCTAAAATCACATAAACTTGTCTTCAAGTTTCATAAATTCAAATTTATGTCGTCGAAATCACATTTTAGTTTGAAGTTACAAAAATAATGGTTGAAGTAACACTCGTAGTGACTGAAGTTACACTCATAAAAAGGCTAAAATCACATAAACTTGTCTTGAAGTTTCATAAATTCAAATTTATGTAGTCGAAATCACATTTTAGTTTGAAGTTACATAAATAATGGTTGAAGTGACACTCGTAATGACTAAAGTTACACTCATAAAAAGTCTAAAATTACATAAACTTGTCTTGAAGTTTCATAAATTCAAATTTATATAGTCGAAATCACATTTTAGTTTGAAGTTTCACAAATATGTGCTGAAGTTACACCCACAAATCTCAGAAATTCAAAAGTGTTCAAAAGTGATTAACTAAAAGCTAGAGAGAGAAAGTTAATTAATTAGTGCATAGGTAAATGATTAGTGTTAAGTGTGTTTTTGTCTCTACAATCTCATCCATCCATCTCCCTCATCCAATGGCTAAGATGAGGACTCATGTACTCACAAAAAATGGTGGACTCATAAGAACCTATCTCTATGAAGTATAATATAACCTATTAAAGTACATAGGAGTATTCTATTATACTCCCTCCAATTAATCATGTTGTTCCCTATTTCTATTTTGAGCTAAGTGTGGTAATGTTTTCTCTTTTCTTATTTGTGAGCAGTTGTGTGGTCCAAATTTAATTGAATGTGTTGTAGTGTGTTTTGTGTGGTTCAAATTGATTTCCTTAATCCTTGTGTCCAAAAGAAAAAGGAACAACATGGTTAATTAACAGAAATTCTCATTTGTGACGGGACGACCCGTCGCAAGCTTGTGACGGGTCAAACTCTCCTCACAAAGTGCAAGTGGGGAGGCAAGTGGGGGGCAAACGGATCGCCTAGACCTGGCAAACGGGTCAATCGGATCGGGTTCGGGTCGGGCCAGTTCGGGTCGGATCAGTACGGGTCTATCGTTGATTTCGGGTTAATTCGGGTCGGGTCGGGTTATTTCGGGCTTCGGGTTTGTCTCGGGTTTGTTGTCGGGTCCGTTTCGGGTCAACCGGGCCGGGTTATTTCGGGTCGGGCCATTTTCGGGTCAAAGAATAAGATACAAAGGGCCATTTTATGTTTTTTTGGTTCAATTAAAGCTATGTTTTGTCGGATCATTTTCGGGTTAAGTTATTTTGAATCGGGTTATTTTCGGGTCGGGTCAGTTACGGGTCAAGAAAGATCGGGTCATGTTCGGGTCGGGTCGGGTCCAATCCGATTTCGGGTCATATTCGGGTGTTGTAGTTCGGGTTAATTTCGGGTCACGGGTCGGGTCATTCGGGTCGGGTCAATCGGTTCGGGTTGCTTTTGCCAGGTCTAGGATCGCCCCACTTGCACTCCCACTTGTTCTTTATGAGGAGGGTTTAACCCGTCACAAGCTTACGACGGGTCACCCCGTCGCAAGTAAGACTTTCTGGTTAATTAAAGGGAGTATGAAAGATTTTATTAGAGAGTATACAATAAATATGGGGTAGATAAAGGCTAGTGTTCTTCACCCAAAAAGATCGCATCGCAATACATATGAAAGGAACATGAGTTAGGTTGTTAAGCACTACGTTCAAATTGTATTACTGTTTTCATTTTTATATATTGAAAATGAGTAGGTCTTTCTTACTGTCTTATTTTAAGATTATAAATGTCACAATTTTTTAGTAGAGTGTAATCATTTAATATAATAAATGTCACTTTTTAACAAAAAAAATATGGTAACATTTTATTAGAAAAAAGTTACAATTTATTGTAAAATGGTGACCAAACCCGTCTGAAATAAGAATTTGCTTTTATATTAGGAGTTAAGGAGAAGTAATTATGACACATAATTCCTAGCATCTAGAGTCATATCCATTATATAAGGAGTTATTAGCATTAAGTGACATTACATTGATACTAATAACAATGTCTTATACTCGTTTATCTTACCAACTTGCGAAGATGAAGACGGATAAAGAAGACGGAGAAGATGAAAAGTTAATTATATTTTTCTTATTCTCGCAAATAATTATTGTATTTCTCCAATCGTAAAGTTCGTATGTACTACGTACTGCCTTTACAATTGCAGGAGGGTATTAGGAGTAAAGGAGAAGGAATTATGACACATAATTCCTAGCATCTAGAGTCATATCCATGGTATAAGGAGTTATTAGCATTAAGTGGCATTACATTGATATTAACAATGACCTTTGAAATGTACAAAAGTTATGAATGTATCTTTGTATAAATACATATGCCAAAGAAATAAGAACAAGCAATTCTAAGCATTACAATATCAAAACAATATTCATCTCTAAAATCTAACATTTTAAAAATACATTTGAGGCCAATATTCATAATTAAAAGTTTAATATATCATCACGTAAAGAATCATATAGAAAAATAACCGTTAGTCTTGTATAAGATTATTTATTGTAATAATGAAGTGTTTTTCTCAAGTTAACCCGTGTTTTTCTCAAATTAACCCGTGTTTTTCTAAGTCTTACCAGGTAACTTAATCCCTTACTGTGTTAAATAAGTAGTACTTCATACGAGTTGTATATATTTATCAATGTTACCCTTAACTTTTAGTCATTCAAATTTGTTTGTTAATTAATTAGCTAATTGGGCGATGATTTCGAAAAGACTTGATTGGCACTTGGTAGTGACTTTTTTTTTGGTAAAAAAGGGAACTTAAATAGAAAAGGTTAAGGTGCTAGGAGATCTTGACACAAGCTGTCGGGTCAAAATTACAAGAAAACAAGTCCAAATTATAGTATTTTAAAACAAAAAAAGAGGACCATTTCAACTAAAATTTCCCAGACAAAGCCCTTGATCTTTTCTAGAGAAAGAGGCAAGAGCGTCGGCAACGGTGTTGGTACACCTAAGCTCAAAGACTTCTTGAAAGTAACAAAGTAACTCTTTGTTTTGGACTAATTCAAGGAATTACTTTAAAAAAACACCACCCTAAGACATGCTTTTTAAATTATTTATATTTTATAATGATTTATAATGACTTGGCTGATTAGATTTTTTGTTTTTAAACAGGTAACTCTTTGTTTTTTCAATTCATTCTGTCAATGAGTCAAAAGTTGAAATGCTCCTTGAAATCAAAAGTATTAGCTTTTCTCGAAACAATGAGTGAAACACTGTTTATTGCGTAGTCAAATTATCAGAAAAAGATTATAATAAACACAAATTATCATTTATGACGGACTGACCGTCGCAAGCTTGCGACGGGTTAAATCATCCTTATAAAGAGCATGTGGGGGGTAGTGGGGTGCAAATGGAGCCCCACACTTGCCTTGCCACTTGTTTTTTGTGAGGTGGATTTGACCCGTCACAAGCTTCCGACAGATCGCCCGTCACAAGCAAGACTTATGATATAATAAATCATACTTCCATGCCTCCATGTATGCATGTTTATATTGCTTCCCTCGTGAAAATGCCACATGAAAACGAAGGATATTATAAATGATACAAATTTTCACTGATAACGGAGACTATTCATTACAAACTGAATTCCTAATAGTGCTCTTTTTATAATATAAAAATGAAATTACGCCTTACTAAACTTTTGCATGATACGTATGAACTATGAAGTATCGTTGTAGTGGATGCATGATGGTCATTGACCCCTCAAAGAGAATTCTTGTTTAACGACCCTCTACTTCAGACTAGTCAAACTTGGAAGATGGAATAATAAGTATATTAAACTATTTCTAATTTTTTAGTTTAAACGAGTCTAGAATATATCGCAGGCATGGGCGAACCCATAAGGTAGCAAGGGGTAGCACCCGCTACCCCAAGCCTGAAAAAATAAATGAGAAAGACGACTTTTTGCTACCCCGTACATGGCTGGGACTACATAATATTTTTTAGTAAAAGCATAATAAAGGCAGTAAAATGGCAGTGCTGAAGTGGTAAAGTTGTGGGCTTAATCCTACTCATCTAGACCTCCCATGATCAAGCCTCCTAAGAAGCAATTTTTTGTTTTCCTTCACATTATTTTTGTTTTCTTCATATTAATGGGCATGATGGGTGTATTTAACATATATTCTTTGATTTCCTTGCAATTGAGTAGTTTTATTACTAACTATATATTTACTAGTACTAGTTGTTGTATGGCGCGCGGAAGCGCGCCATACCCCAAGATATTTATATTAGCGTAATTTTATTTCTTGAGCGTAACGAGACCACGAAAACCACTACAATAACCACATGCAATTTAGACTGCTTCTTGTGCAACCATCTCTAAAAGTGTTTAAAACGCAATTTTGGGGTCAAAATCATTCCAAAATTGCATCAAATAATTTTATAACGTGACTTTGTCCTAGTATACTACTCCTTCCCTCGCTGGTGAATTGATGTCCTTTCATTTTGACATAAAGACTAAGGAAAGAGTGGGCACCATTTGTGGTTCCGCTTAGTGGATAACAAATGGACAATAGTCAATTGGGTGATCAAATTACTCATAGAAACCTTTCCTAATATAGAAAGGGCGACAATTCAT
>JAIUZE010066243.1:0-21313 GCA_022085475.1 Heliosperma pusillum
TGGGAAATTTTGTATAGTTTAGCAAATATGATATTGATTAGAGTTGGGAATTTTGTATGTGGTTGATAACCTGCTTGTATTGAGGCTGTATTTATAGAGAGTTATTTATTGGAGTTATTTATTCACATGAATGCATTGGTTCACATGAAGGCATTGATTCACATGCATGCATTGGTTCCCAAAACGACTATACATTCACATGCAGGAGTACGTTATTGATTGAGTAAATGTGTGAATATGCAGTCAATGCATTTACTGCAATGTGCAGTCAATGCATTTACTGCAATCTGCAGTAACCCTATCACAACGGTTGTGGTAACGAAAACCGTTGTGGTTAGTAATAACAACGGGTTTTTGTACCAATAACCGTTGTTATTGCATAATAACAACGGGTTTTTGTACCAATAACCGTTGTTATTGATCAATATTATTATTTTTAATTAAAAGATATTGCAGTCCAAACCCGTGAATAAACAACAGCAGAACCAGCATTGATTAAAGCATCCATTGAACATCATCAATGGCAGCATAACCCCTCTATAAATACAGCCTCAAAACCCCTCCTTTAAAAATTACATAACTACCCTAAAATTAATATCATCAATGGCAGCAGTTAACCTTCCCAACGATGAGACGACCCTTACAAAATTGATTGCAGATGAGGAGGAGGCTCTTGCCGTAGTTCCCGCTGATCATCACCCATTGATTAAAGGATCCATTGAACATCGAAGGGATTATTGGATTGAGATGCGTGAAGCAGTCCGACTTGTCAACCAAGCGTCGTCGTCATCATCGTCCTATGGCTACCCACGTCGGCCTTATACTCGGAGGTTGGATGCCGCAAGAGATATGTTGAGCTGTACCCGTCCTACCTTATCTCCACATGCAAGACGTGTACTTGCAGGCATTGAATCTGTTATTGCAAAATACGAGGTTAATGATCCGGAAGTTATCAGTATCATCAATATTGTTCCGGATTGTTGGTGGCAGTGTGAGAAAAGCTTTTTACACTTAACCGGAATTGTTCCGGATTATTTAACATCTTTATTTATTTGATGTCGGATGAATGTAATGTACTTTATTATAAAATCTAGGTTATTCCTAATGAAAACAATGAGAAAGAATGTTGTTTAAAGTGTTTGAATTGATGTTCAATATTTTGATGTATTATTAGAAGTATATAAAAAAGGGTTTAGGGTTTAGGGTTTAGGGTTTAGGGTTATTTTGAAGTAACACACGTATACTAATAATGATACTTAATAATTAAAAGTGATCCGACCCGAAAATGATACTGAATAATCATCACGCGGATAATAAATAATGATTTCTATCGAATTAAATAAAATAACCCGATACTAGCGAGCTAATTAATTTTGGGTCGGACAGTTTCAGGTTTGTGATGCAAAAACGGCCCGACGAATCTAACTACCTGATCAGAATAATATGGCCTATTATTATTAATAATAACCATTTATTTGTTTATATAAAACGTATGTACATACATACATACACAACAATATAATATATATACATATATATATTATATATAATAACCATTTATTTGTTTATATTATTGCAAATTGTAGTACGAGCATCGTTAATTAGAGATCCGGAAGTCATCATCATTTAATTATTATATATATATATATATATCATCATCAATATTATATTAATTATCATCAATATTATTGCAATAAGTAGTACATATATATATACGAGGTAATTAATAATGACACGTGCCCCCGACCCTGCCCAAAAGCGATCGACCCGAATTGAAGTACGTAGCTACGCTTGCTCTGATCTAGAAAGTGGATTGCCCGATCCGGAACTGCTGGCCTGGCCACCCGATCGATTAGTTTCAGGTTAACTAGTGATGCATGATAATTATAATAACCAGTTCCTTAATTAAAAAGAAAATGACCCGATTCGAGGTAATTGAACCAAAAACTAAAAATAATTAATAACTAACCTGATCGATAAAGTTATTAATTACAAACCCGCCGAATCTAACCCGATTGGAATTGATCCCAGGCCAAACCCGATCCGAGCTAATAATTAAACGTAACTTACGCCTATAATATAAAATTTAGAGCAAAGTAAAATAAATTAAATTAAATTTAGAGCAAAGTTAAATAAATTAATTTAGAGCAAAGTTAATGAGTTTATTTCGTGCCTCAAATTTTAATACCGCGCGAGCGTATCTGAAAAATTAAAAAAAATATACATAATCTATAAAAACGGTGTTTTAGAATTTCACCGTTGTTATTACTTTCAACAACGGGTTATAATAAATAAACCGTTGTCTTAGTGTTATTACTTTCTACAACGGGTGTTATTTAACCGTTGTTATTACTCTATAACAACGGTGATTTGTAGGATAACCGTTGTCAATAGTTTCTCTTAATAAACCCTTTAGTTTCTCTTAATAAAAAATAATTTACACTCCTATAGAGTAAATTTTACACACGTACATTATCATCATCATCCTCCTTGTTTACAATCATCCTCGTTTACAACACAAATCTTTTTGTTTAGTATCATCATCATCCTCCTCGTACTCGTGATCATCATCCTGTTCTCTTTATCATCACCCTGTTCTCATTTTCTTTATCAGGTAATGTTTGTGTTTCGTCTTTAGGGTTTTAAGATTGAAGTTCATCTTTTTGTTTTCATTTTCTATTTATCGTTCTCTTTATCATCTAGTTTCATTCCTTTCTAAGTTTTTAGAGTTTTAGAATCTCTGCATGACTCTTTATTTGTTCAGTTACTATTTCATTTATTTCAAGGTCTTAGGGTTTTAGAATCGCTGTATGCATGACTCTGTTCCGTTACTATTTCATTTCTTTTGAAGGTCTTAGTGTCTTAGGATTATCATGGGTGAAAAACGGAAAAAAGTAGAAAACAATGATAAGGGGGATAAGCCTGGTGAGAGGGGTGCTTCGAAGTGCTCTGCAGCCCTTGCAGCTATAGCGGCAAAAACGCCGATGGAAATAAAATGGAGTGTGAAAGGTGTTCCTACTGGTCCAAATGCTAGCCATTTAGCCACTTGGATTGGAGTTACAACCAAAAAGTTTGTGCCTATAGATTTAGATGATTTCAGGAATTATAATCCTTCATTGCAGAACTTACTCTTGAAACGTATAAAGGTATGATAATATCTTTAGCTAAACACCATTTTATTTTGCATAAGTTACTATTACATAAGGCAGGAAGCCGTATAAAGGTTCGTATAAAGCCGCTTATTAGTATATATGATGATGATGCAGGAAGCTTTCGATATTCCAGACTGCCATGATAAGTATCTATTACGTAAGGCAGCGGCAGTCTTAAGGCAGTGGAGGTTTGACCTTGCCAAATTACACTTGTATGTGGACAAGGAGACGGGGCAGATGCATAAGAGCCCACCGACAAAGTACCCCCACATCACTCAGCAACAATGGGATAATTATAAGGCGAAACGCGCTACTGAAAAGTTTCAGGTTAAGTATCCATGTCATATGTTTACATTTTTGTAAAACTCTACTTAAGGTTACATTTTTCTAAAAGTTTCAGGTTACATTTTTCTAAAACTCTACTTGTATCTATAATTTTCTAATTGTCTCATCTACTTGCGATTTTATATGATTTGAAGAGCGTTAGCGCCAGAAATCGTGCTAACATCTCACAGAAGCGGGGGTTATATTATGGTTCTCGAGGCGGTTACAGATTGATAGAAGAAAATCTCGTAAGTAGCATCTATATATTAGATTTTTTTAATCATACTTGGACTTGATATACATGTATACATATATTATTTTTGAGTTAACGTGTAGGTGTCAAAAGGTGTGACCGACTTGAATCGGCACGAAACTTATAAAGAAGGGCACACGCCTAAAGGATCCCGAACATGTAACGAATATGATCAGGAAGTCTTGGCCAACATAGTAAGTATTATTTTTATTAAGACGGGTTTTTAATAACTTTATTGTTCAATTCTTGTATGTCTAACTATCTATTTATTTTAGTAACAAAAATTAAATTAAGTTTATTTAATATATTACTCCGAGTGGTCGTGACGACGTTCTTGCTAGAGCGATCGGCCGTCCCGAGCATCCAGGTCGATTGAGGGGCGTCCCATTACATGTCGGAGTCACGAAATATTATGGGACAACTAGCTCGAACAAGAAGAAGAAAAATAAGGGGAAGGCTGACATGGTACGTATACCATTTGTGATTGTCATTTAAAATTCACATGTTATTGTTTTAACAAATTGCTGATTCTACATTTTGGGCGTGCAGGTTCAGTTATTGGCCTCCGTGATACTGAAGATGAATTCTGGAGGCAAGCCTTCCGAAGAAGAATTGAAGATGATGGAGGATGTCATTAAAAAGGGTGAGGTAGTGCAACAGATTTGACAAGAGGCAGACACTACTACCTTGCCAATACATGAGGAGACGGCTGAGAAGATGGGTGAGGTACCTACTGCTGTCAAGGTTTTAATACCTCAAGCCGATAAGGTAAATATGATTTTTTTTTCTGCATTTGTTCTTTCTAGCAGCCATGCCTTTGATTGGTTTATTTTATTAGGTAAATGAGTCGGAAAAGGGGACGCAACTTGAGGAGACGGGTGAGGTACCTAATGCTGCTGAGGTTTTGATAACTCAAGCCGATAAGGTAAATACGACTTAACCATTTTGAACCTCTGCATTTGTTCTTTCCAGCAGCCATTGCATGCCTTTGATTGGTTAATTAATTTTATAAGGTAAATAACTCTGAAAAAGGGACGCAACTTGAGGAGCCGGCTGAGAAGACGGGTGACAATAAGGAGGTATGTAGAATATAAGAAGTTAGTATATGCTGTCAGTGCTAAATCTGGTCTGGACATGTTCAAGTATAATAGCCTACCCACCAACAATAAATAATTGTAACTAACTTTACATTATATACTCAATATAGATCATTTATGATATCTATTATATTTTGGTATTTAGTAAATAATGTGTATTCTTCAGGCCACAAAAAGGCGGGTAGTTGTTCGTCTCGCCGACCCTTCATTCAAAGAGAATGTGATTGTTGCTCGGGGTTTAGTATACCCAAAGCCCAAGGACTCAGCGGAAACCATCTTGGTTCATGGCGTACGACTCTTGCCGAAGCATGCAAAAGTGGGGATAGTGGGAGTCGTGAAGGGCTATGGAACCCGTAAACTGCCCGTCCCAGTCCGCGACGACATAGTAATACTGGCAGATGCTGTTAAATGTTTTGTCCAATGGCCTCAAAGCCACATTTTCTTGGCTCGTGATTGTAAAATTCAACAGAATGTAGACGGGGTTAGAAAAATACATCTAATTTAACCCGCCTTTTGTCTTTGTTCATCACCTTCATAAATAGTGAAATTTATATGTTATATTTTTGTTTTGTAGGTAACAAAAAACATGGATAAGTCTAACTCGATAGACAATAATCTTTCTACTACCTCGTCCATACAACAACTTGATGAGGTATTTAATCAACTCTCTTTATATTTTAAGTTCTACTATCGCCTCATCATTGAAAGAGCAACTTAATTTAGTTAGCCACATGTAGGTGGTGAAAGGTAGCACACCGCATCATTTCCCCAAGCTGAAAGAGGTCAGGAGTCTATCCAGTACTAAATTTCATGGGAACGTTTACATGGAAAAAGTACGAACGGTGGCGATGCTGGAGCTTTATAAGGCGGCTGAGAGACGCATAGCAAGCGAGCAATTAATAGTTATTCCGCTCGAGAATGATATTGTAGGGGTAGAACGCCAAGCAATGCTGGATTGGGAAACGCTAGCCGTTGGGGCTGGCCTTGACGAGATTGATGTCCAACACCTATATGTTTGGATGAAGTAAGTTTCTTAATAAATTAAATCATGCAGTATTCTAATATTCTGACTAAGTAAGATATAGTGTTTTTAATATCGGAATTAAAACCGGCATGTAGGTACTTGAACTCGATTGTGATCCCCGCCGAGACCAATAATCCACTTCCTCAATACGGATTCATGTGCCCAAATGTTTTATCTATGCATATCGAGATGTTTTCGTATGAAGAACGTGTAAATTATATTGCTGGGGAATTGGCGAAAAACAATAAGCTCATTTTTGCCCCTTATAATGAAGCCGGGTAATATATAATTAATATTACGGTTCCAAATACAATTGCAGTTTTATATGTTTGGTTATGATGCATGTTGTGCTTGTTAATAATAATGTGTCTCTCGATCTCTAGGAGACATTGGGTGCTAGCAGCGATCAATCCGACCACGAAGAAAGTATTTTGGTTGGACTCTTTGCATAGACAACCATCCGAGACCTTTAAGATGTTGATTATTAAGTAAGTTTATAGTACTGATGATGATTTGGCACATATAATATTAAGTTTCATTTATTATTATTAAGTAAGTTTATGTGACTTTCGGCCTCTGTCCTTTTTTAAAGGGCCTTTGAGAAGAAAAGATCAACCGGCAATCAACCGACAGAATATTCTGATGATAGCCCTACTTTTATTACGATAACAGGGGTACGTACGCGCAAATACTAGTGCATTAAACTAATTACGCATATAAATCTGTCTTTTTTAATTACGCATTAAACTAATTGGTAATTGACTTCTTGTCTCTTCGTTTATTATGTAATAATAGGTCCCTAAACAGCCGGATAGCATCCAATGTGGATACTACGTTTGTCGTTTCATGTTGGAGATTATTAGGCGAAGATATGTCAGCATTTTAGAAAGAGTTAGTAGTTTAATGTAGCTATTATTTACTTTTTTTCATTAGAGCTGATATCTTTTCTGCTATATATATATGATCGATGTTGCTAATTATGTATGATATGCCTATACTGTTGTTACCCTACTGATCGATGTCTTTTATTTGTTTTATCCGCAGTATTTAATTAACACGCCACATGTCCCTGAGTACACTAAGCACAATATAGACGAGGTAAGGGACTTGTTGGGCAAATACGTCCTTGAACAAACAAAGAATAAATGAAACTTAGATTATTTTGGAAGCAGAAAGGGAACTTTAATTTGTAGAAGTCATTAATTAGAGCAAGTTGTAAGTATGAATTGCTCTGAAAGAGATCATTTTGGTTGTATATATCATCTTGCTGCTGCTGTACATGAATTGCCATGTACATGAATTGCCATGTACATGAATTGCTCTGATTTATATATAGATATATCATTTTGCTGCTTCTGAAATTGGTTTATGATGCGTGCTGCTGCTACTGCTGCTGATTTATGCAGGATTTTCACTGGTGGCAGGGGAACAAATTACAATTTTTGCAAAAACAATAATAAAAATAATAACAACGGTTTTTCAAAATTCATTAAAAGCGTTGTAACATATTTCCCACCAAAACTTATCATACCTTTAACAACGGTGTATTATAGAATACCTGTTGTTATTAAAACTTTCCACAACGGCTTCTTTATTATACTCCGTTGTAATTAACACTATTCACAACGGGTTTGAAAAATTAAAGCGTTGTTATAATCTTTCCCACCAAAATTAATCATACCTTTAACAACGGTTTAATTTAATAGAACCGTTCTCGTATCTTTCCCACCATAATTATTCACACGTTTTAACAACAGTTATCTAGTAATAACAACGACTTATTACCGTTGTTAAAACTCTTCACAACGGTATTTTCATTAAATCGGCACCGTTGTTAAAACCTTTAACAACGGAGGCTTTAACAACGTCCGCTTTTTAATATTACAACGGTTTTTAACCGTTGTCATAGCCTGTTTTTGTAGTAGTGTTTGTCCTTCAACATAATACTTTAATTAACTAAAGCTAATACCATATCATAGATATCATTTATAATACATCATTTACTATAATCACCCTCAAATATAATATCCATTTATCATTAAATTCACCAACTCAACCACGAATCCACAATTCTTTAGGACATTAGTAATAATATTGTATCTTCCAATTTCACATTACACTTTACCTCATAACACCATAAACTCCAAACATGCGTATACGTGCGTCGTGCACCACCAATACTCACATCAACATTAATCAACCACTCTATCATCAATGCCATCTCAAAACACACAATACTTTTAGCTCAATAGCACCTTTTTACATAGTTTAAGTAACCAATCATATTGCCTACCACCATAATATTGTCATGCTACCATCGTGAATTCGTGATATAACATCCTTCCTCACTTAGAAAAAGATTACGCCCTTATAAAACTAACTCTCTCCCAACAAAACAATTAACCACTCTAAATCTTTTCATAGCACCTCACAACCTCCACCATAACTCCCTACAACACATTTCCTCTAAATACCATAACTAGTTCTCTAAGACACTCATTCTCTATTTTACAAGCGATACCTCAATAACTATACTTAATACCCCCAACATAACCATTATCCAAACCACCAACCATAGTTACTTAACCAGCTCTTATCACACTATCACTCTGGTCGCCTATTAACACCAAAAGAATCCACATAACTTTAAGCATTGAGAATATCTTAATTTCCCATCATATAGATAATTATATCGACCATCCCAATTCAAAATGTTAATTCGCTATAGTAGTATCCCACTTACTTAACATCAAGAACTTCGCACAACTCATTGTTCCCAACACTATGATTACCATAACAGCGTTCATGCCAATACAATAGTAACATTTACATACACTTAATTAAATTGTTCATGCAACTCAATTAATTAACAACCACATATAAACACATCCCAAATACAGATATAATTAAAATCTTAAAAATATTTGAAACTAGTACCTCATCACACGACCTTTGAATCAGAATGTAATCAAAGAAAGAAGATTTACCATGAAACACAACCATTCTTTCAACATGTTATCTAATTGACAGTTCACTAACTACCTCCTTTAACTAGAATCATTATAACACCATATATTTAATCATCCAAATCTTAGTCTTTCCCTTCCCCGGAATGTCTCTTCAAAACCATCACCCTAAATTGTATATAGCCCCTTAGCTCACATCTTATTCTTGTATGTTCTCCTATTCTTATCTCCAGAAAAAACCTTTTTTGACATTTATTCAATTTGAAGCAATCCTTATATCCAAGTAATAACTCAAATCCTTAATTTTCTTAATCATGTTCTCACAATTCCGAAAGCCAACCTCAATAATTCAAGTAATAACGCTCCAAACCACTTTTATTAATAATCTCACTCATATTCTACTCAGCCTTATTTACAACTAATAACTTCAAAGAACCGATGGTGTCCATCCTCAATTATTCACACTCCTCCTTAACACCTCCCAAAAAACTCTATTTATCACACACCACTTTAATTAAGAGCCTTTAGCAAGACATTCCCTATTAAATAAGTCTGTTACCATCTCAGTCGCCTGAGGTAGTGAATACAAAGTAACAAACCAAAGTACTTTAATTAAATGCCTCAAAGATTTCCTACACTATCCAAATAACTGATAACTAGTTCAATTACCAAAGACAGCGGAAGAATAATAAATAAATATAACGTCTATCTGAACTACTGGTGATCTAGACTCCAAGCTTGATCCTCACGTGCCAATCCCTTCAAACATCCAAGACTGCTTCAAAATTACCTGCCTTTAATATCTGCTCCCCATTTAACCAGAAATATCAAAAGGTTCGTTGCAGGATGTCATCAATTAAACCAGGCACCAAATTTATTTGATCACAAGAAATAAACAAGTCAACCAAAGGTTGAGTAGCAAACTAAACAACAGTAACAAATAATATTGTTATAACCATTCCTGCAATCACAATATCATGATACAATAATACATAATCATGCACCGCATCACTGTAACACACGCAAATGTACCCTATTTTTATAGTGAAAATATTTTACGGATACTTTTCAGTGAAATTTAGTTTTAATTTGGAATTTAATGTTCCGAGTCGAATTTAGAATTTCCGAGTTCGTATTTGGAATTACCGCGAGATTCCATGTGAATCCCGTCTTAAGGCGACTTTGACTTTTTCTTGACTTTTCCACTCATACTCCTTCATATACTCCCTCAAACCCTAACCTAATTCATTCCTCACAACTCAACTCTTCCTTCTTCTCTAAGAAACCCAAAACCTTGCCTCCATTTTCTTTATGTCCAAGCTGAAGTCGTAATACACCATTCGTTCTTGGCTCAAACTTCCACGGAAGGTGTCTTATCCTTCCCCTCTTACCTTCCTCTATCCGTTTTGATATTAAAATCATCGTCTTTCTCGCTTTTTTAATTATCCGTCTTTCTCAAGGTGAATGATATTCATCTTTTATTATCTAATTGTATGTAGGTGGAGACTAGGAAGGTTTAGAAATCGATTAAAGACGCGAAAAGGTAACGGTGAAGGATTACTCGATATCATTTAAGTGTTTTATGATTTATATGCTAGAAAATCGTATTTAGAATACGATTAGAAAAGCTCGGAGTCATGTTATTGTTGAGATTGTGTTAGTTGATGATTGTTGATGATGAATATTGATTGTTGATAATTATTAGAAGTGAATTATGAGAATTGGAAATGATAGAATGAATGTTGTTGTTCTCGGGTGGAGTTGTGTTCCCAGCCAGGTGACCGGCCGCCGGTCCCTTGACCGGCTGGGAATACATCAGTGTTGATATGTTGTGTTTGTTGGTGTTGTGCTCCGAGCCGGGGTACCGGCCGCCGGCCCATCGACCGGCCTGGAACACATGCCCTGTTTTTGGTGATTTTTTGGTTTTGGCTTGATGCGCTAGCCCGGGTACCGGCCGCCGGCCTCCAGACTGGCCTGGAACACGGCTGTGTTTTGTTCTTACAATTTCTAAAACTCGTAATTTAAAATAGTTCGCATGGTTCGTTTATCGTATAATTTTACGTAGTGACTTATAATATTCATGTTTTGGATATATGATATTTCATTCGCTTGTATCACATGTTTATTGACGGTTTTTGATATGTCTCACTTTGAGTCGGTTTTTACAAATGATACGGTTTGAGCACTATTTTGTCTTGTGCTTTGTACTCTCATTCCCTTGGCTACCTTCCCGTTCGTAAGGCTGGAATGTCGGAACGGAGAGGTATCCTACTGCTTAAATGCATGTGTTAGTGGGCATACGACGACGTTGTTGGGAGTTGAACGCTATGCGTTGTCGACCCGGCCGTCAAATGTTGTGTACTTGCGAGGTGGTGTTATTTACATGTAGCGTACCGCTTGTTATGAGGCATGTGCTCTTTTCCGCCTCTTTCGTGAATTGTTCTACCGAATTTGGGGTACTCGACGTCTATGATTGACCGAGTCTTGGATGCGAAATGTGATCGCATGTCGAATCGAAAAATGTGATTCCGAGAATCTGGCCATGTTTAGATTAGGAGCCTTATTATTATCGTTCCTACCAGGAGGAAATTAGTCTACATATACGAAATGTGATCGTGTATGCGTTCAGGGAAATGTGATCCCGTGGATGCCTTTTAATCATACTTGCAGGGACACGATGCTAGTGCGTTTCATTTACCGTGAGAGATGTCGTCTTTGTGTCGTTGTTTTTGGATGCGTGATTTCATGATTTTATTCATGGTCATTGCATGACTTGGCATCGTCAATATATTGGTACGTTTGAATGGATGATAATATGATGGATTTATTGTGATCATCGCATGACTTGGCATGGTTTGTTTGTCGAGTCTCAATCTTATCAAACTTATACCGCTAACGGTGAGATGCAAGCCCTAGTGAGCGTATTCGGTTGCCTAGAGTGTCTTCCCCGAGTCTTTGTATCACATGATGGATTCGGATTTGTATTCCATATGCTCTTATCATTATATATCGAATTGCCTATCTATTCTTATCGTATCTCACATGTATATCTATATATGCATGATTCTACTTTTGTATTTCCTTCTATGTACGTTTAATGTGATATGGTGGGAGAACCAGGAGTTCCCACTGATGTGGCGTTCATGTTTTTCAGGAGGAACAGGTGATTGCATGGATGCTTTTGCTTATGCGCTATTTGGGTTCGGGTGTGAGCTAGCGGGCGTTGTCCCTGGAAGTTTCACCTCTAGACGATTTTAGCTTATTTGCTAAACACTTTTACTTTGTTAACATTTTGAGAGACCCTGTCTCTTTATTGTATTTCGTACTTAGTTTGTAATATTTTGACACTCCTCGTATTGTCTATCTTGCATGTATAAAAGTTTTTAAAATACCGTATTTCCGCAATTCACTTCACATGCTTGTATGTTTTATATTTCCGCATTCTCGAGGGTTGTCAGAATCACAATCTACCAATCACAAATACCACGCGCCGCACAACAGCGCGGGTCTGCAGGACCACGGTAACAACCCGAACACCACCGTGCCTGGCCTACTCAAATATCTCAGGACCACGGACCTTTAACACCCCGTGCCTGGCCTACCAATCTCAGAACCACACCCGCTACCGTTATGCCTGGCCTACCAATATTTGCCTCATAGCAAATTCCATCTCCATATCCAATTCCAACAATAACAATATCAATATCAATATTCACAATTGCCAACAATAAAATCGCAGGACAACTTTATAACATCACAAGACAGTTTCATAACATCCCAAGTTAACTTTTATCACTTATAAGATGGCTTCCCACATCATAAGGCAACACGTAAGATAACATCACAAGGCCACTTATATCATGCTAAGACAACTCAAGGCAATCAAATCCACAACAAGAAACAATTAATTTTATCTCAAGATAATTAATTGAGTTATAAAGACAAACTAACAAGCTGCGTAGCTTCCTACCTTTTCACAAATCTTCCAAGCACAAGCACATCGATAAAACACTATAATTAATCTTCTATAAATCCGTCACAAGACAAAAGGTTGAATCCAATAGAAGTAGACGCAAGATCCCAAATTGATTGCCCAATTCCCTTTCCCTCTTTTCTCTCTTTAATTTATTTATTATGAGAATTATAAAAGTTAGAATAGAAGCTAAAAGACTTAAAGAGGCTTATATAGTGACAAGGAAAATTAGTAGGAAACTAGAATAATAATATGATAATAATAGTTATTAGGAAACTAATATATAATAATAATACTTATTAGGAAACTAGACTATAATTCCTTTTTCTTTTAAGACTACAATCACTACAAAAAAACTATATTACCCATTTTACATATATCACATTTCTAATACGCGTTGACCAAGTTGACTTTGACTCTGACTTAAAAATACGGAGTATTACAATCTACCCTCCTTAAAACAAACTTCGTCCTCGAAGTTTAAACTCCCAAAATGAGACTACCTCAAAATATAATTCTACTCCTTAGTTACTTGACACTCACAAACCTACATGCTTACATGGCTTTGCTAAACAAAGTACTAGAAAGCCGCATGTTACATCTCATCCCCCATAAAACTGAACTTCGTCCCCGAAGTTCCACTAAGCGACAACCACTGGTACTAAAACCCACGATACACCCAAACATGAAATATATTTTCCTCCTAACAACTATATCCGTAATACAGCCAACATTACATTTTATAAGTTTTAACCAAACAAAATTAACTTAATCAATATAGGTATGACATCCTACCACCCTTAAAACAAAGGTTACGTCCTCGTAACCTGGAATACTAATCCTAATAAAGTTCCAAACCTCGAATTCATCATACATTATTTTATATCAATATCACAATCTTGATACCTTAAAAACAATTGTTGAATCTTCTTACAACACATAATGCACCATATTCACAATTAACACAAATGGCATATCCTCCCTTCTTTGTCCTTCAACGTAATACTTTATTTAACTAAAGCTAATACCATATCATAGATATCATTTAAAATACATCATTTACTATAATCACCCTCAAATATAATATCCATTTATCATTCAATTCACCGACTCAACCACGAATCCACAATTCTTTAGGACATTAGTAATGATAATGTATTTTCCAATTTCACATTACACTTTACCACATAACACCATAAACTCCAAACATGCGTATACGTGCGTCGTGCACCACCAATACTCACATCAACATTAATCACCCACTCTATCATCAATGCCATCTCAAAACACACAATACTTTTAGCTCAATTGCACCTTTTTACACAGTTTAAGTAACCAATCATATTGCCTACCACCATAATATTGTCATGCTACCATCGTGAATTCGTGATATAACATCCTTCCTCACTTAGAAAAAGATTACGCCCTTATAAAACTAACTATCTCCCAACAAAACAATTAACCACTCTAAATCTTTTCATAGCACCTCACAACCTCCACCATAACTCCCTACAACACATTTCTTCTAAATATCATTACTAGTTCTCTAAGACACTCATTCTCTATTTTACAAGCAATACCTCAATAACTATACTTAATACCCCCAACATAACCATTATCCAAACCACCAACCATAGTTACTTAACCAGCTCTTATCACTCTATCACTCTGGTCGCCTATTAACACCAAAAGAATCCACATAACTTTAAGCATGAAGAATATCTTAATTTCCCATCATATAGATAATTATATCGACCATCCCAATTCAAAATGTTAATTCTCTATAGTAGTATCCCACTTACTAAACATCAAGAGCTTCGCACAACTCATTGTTCCCAACACTATGATTACCATAACAGCCTTCATGCCAAGACAATAGTAACATTTACATACACTTAATTAAATTGTTCATGCAACTCAATTAATTAACAACCACATATAAACACATCCCAAATACAGATATAATTAAAATCTTAAAAATATTTGAAACTAGTACCTCACCACACGACCTCTGAATCAGAATGTAATCAAAGAAAGAAGATTTACCATGAAACACAACCATTCTTTCAACATGTTATCTAATTGACAGTTCACTAACTACCTCTTTTAACTAGAATTATTATAACACCATATATTTAATCATCCAATTCTTAGTCTTTCCCTTCCCCGGAATGTCTCTTCAAAACCATCACCCTAAATTGTATATAGCCCCTTAGCTCACATCTTATTCTTGTATGTTCTCCTATTCTTATCTCCAGAAAAACCCTTTTTTGACATTTATTCAATTTGAAGCAATCCTTATATCCAAGAAATAACTCAAATCCTTAATTTTCTCAATCATGTTCTCACAATTCCAAAAGCCAGCCTCAATAATTCATGTAATAACGCTCCAAACCACTTTTATTAATAATCTCACTCTAATTCTACTCTGCCTTATTTACTACTAATAACTTCAAAGAACCGATGGTGTCCATCCTCAATTATTCACACTCCTCCTTAACTCCTCCCAAAAAACTCTATTTATCGCATACCACTTTAATTAAGAGCCTTTAGCAAGACATTCCCAATTAAATAAGGCTGTTACCATCTCAGTTGCCTGAGGTAGTGAATACAAAGTAACAAACCAAAGTACTTTAATTAAATGCCTCAAAGATTTCCTACACTATCCAAATAACTGATAACTAGTTAAATTACCAAAGACAGTGGAAGAATAATAAATAAATCTAACGTCTATCTGAACTACTGGTGATCTAGACTCCAAGCTTGATCCTCACGTGCCAATCCCTTCAAACATCCAAGACTGCTACAAAATTACCTGCCTTTAATATCTGCTCCCCATTTAACCAGAAATATCAAATGGTTCGTTGCAGGATGCCATCAATTAAAGCACGCACCAAATTTATTTGATCAAAAGAAATAAACAAGTCAACCAAAGGTTGAGTAGCAAACTAAACAACAGTAACAAATAATATTGTTATAACCATTCCTGCAATCACAATATCATGATACAATAATACATAATCCTGCACCGCATCACAATCTCCCAATCACAAATACCACACGTCGCACAACGGCGCGGGTCTGCAGGACCACGGTAACAACCCGAACACCACCGTGCTTGGCCTACTCAAATATCTCAGGACCACGGACCTTTAACACGCCGTGTCTGGCCTACCAATCTCAGGACCACAACCGCTACCGATGTGCCTGGCCTACCAATAGTTTCCTCATAGCAAATTCCATCTCCATCTCCAATTCCAACAATAACAATATCAATATCAATATTCACAATTGCCAACAATAAAATCGCAGGACAACTTTATAACATCACAAGACAGTTTCATAACATCCCAAGTTAACTTTTATCACTTATAAGATGGCTTCCCACATCATAAGGCAACACGTAAGATAACATCACAAGGCCACATATATCATGGTAAGACAACTCAAGGCAATCAAATCCACAACAAGAAACAATTAATTCTATCTCAAGATAATTAATTGAGTTATAAAGACAAACTAACAAGTTGAGTAGTTTCCTACCTTTTCGCAAATCTTCCAAGCACAAGCACATCGTTAAAACACTATAATTAATCTTCTATAAATCCGTCACAAGACAAAAGGTTGAATCCAATAGAAGTAGACGCAAGATCACAAATTAATTGCCCAATTCCCTTTCCATCTTTTCTCTCTTTAATTTATTTATTATAAGAATTATAAAAGTTAGAATAGAAGCTAAAAGACTTAAAGAGGCTTATATTGTGAGAACCCTCGCGAATGCGGAAATATAAAACATACAAGCATTTGAATTATATAGCGGAAATATAATGTTTTTAAAACTTTTATACATGCAAGAAGAAGTATACGAGGAGTGTCAAATATTACAAACCAAAGTACGAAATAATCTACAACAAGAGACGAAGTGTGACACCCTCAAATTTGCGGAAGGAAAAAAAAATTATTTCAATACATAAAAGATAATAATACGTAACGAAGGTGTCATAAATAAAAGGGTCATTACAAAACGGAAATAATATTATACATAAAAATTATACAAGACGGGAGACATATCTCCCGTATAAATACGGAAATAAAAGAGTGTATAATAATATACAATCTAAGAACCGAATATAGGTCCAAGGTAAATACTTCGCTCGCTAGCTCGTCAATGTAACCCAAATATGCATTCACCACCTGTTCGACCGCATTAAATATAAACACGGAAGCCACAGTCAGTGGGGAGTAACTCCGTGTTCTCCCAGCCACGAAATGTCGAGTTTAATGAAACATGAATAACATAAAAGCAATGTATATAGAAAATACAAAACCTTAACATATATGATATGCTTTTCATGTTATGAAACAATTAACTAACATATAATCTATCATATGAAAGCTATCATGTGAATCCGATAATAAAATATAACACTAGGTAGGGAAGCTGGTATGCTAGCTCAGAGGTTACCATGTAACATGGTCATGATACACTCAAACCCTAATCAACACGTAATCATGTGAATCAGTTAACAATCGGTAATCCAAACTCTATCAATCTTAGCCGGCTTGCATCTCACCTTCTAAAACTCATAGAATCATACAAACATGAAAGACAAATACTTCTACAAACAAGAATAAGTTCTTCGTACGGTCGATAGTCACTCTGTAACCCGAGGCTATACCACAAGGTAGGAAAACATCCTAGTCCTAGACTGATCAGACCTAGCAACAACAGCTATTCCATTCCCCGTCTCGTGACCAGAAGTACACAAGAAACTCTACTAGGCGACCCCCTAAGCAGAGATGGCTAGTACTTAAGCTGGCTCCATTCCCAAAGTGGATTAGGCAGCCAGGCCCCGACTTGGATATAAACCCACCAAGCCGTGACACAAAAGCTATCATCAGGTGAACATATACTCGTTAAAGACAGTAAAGCCTATCAATGTCATGGTCCAAGCTACTCATTTAGAATTAGAATGGTCAAGACGACATATACTCATAATTCTCTATGGGTACTTAGTAAACACGACATATATCATACAATCAAACAGTCACGGAAAGAACTTCCTAACATGTGACTAATTGCATATAAATCATAATCAAATATCATATCGCCTCATATCTACTAAGGCTAATTCATTAATTAAATACAACCTTACTTGAAGACAAATCCCCGACCCGAGTCCCGCGACGGGTCATCAGTCAAAACGGGGCTGACTAGATCTTAGTTTGACCAAACCCGTTTCGTCAAACCGGCTAGAAACAGAGTCTTTACCAATTTAGACTTAGACATAAAATCATCATATTCCATTCATGCTTATTTTATTAAAACTTCTAACATGTGAATTATTAAGTATTACGAAAACCCGTTTGACTTAAAGGACATCAAATTAAACTATAATCTCGTATTATAATTTCTAACATGTGAGGAATTATAATATTATGAAAAATACTTTTAATTAAATAATTTACTTATTAAAATTTCCCACTTGCTAAATATTACAAAACACGATAAATTAACACTAAACTCAAAAACCGTCACAAGTACAAAGAGGGACCCACGGGCTGACTTGGGCCGACCAAGACACGGGCCTGAACTGGGCCCACGGGCTGTTTTGGGCTGACTTGGGCTGTTTTGGGTTTTTTATCGACTTTACTAAAACCCGTTTCCTAATATTTCCCGCATGCTTTAACATATTTAAAACCCGTCAAAACAACAACATAACAATCAAGTATCGACACAACTCCCAAGGACCAAACCCCGGACCAACCCAGACCGGGCTGGACCGGCCTGAACCGGTCTGACCAGGCCTGAACCGGCCGGTTCACAGCCACCCAACACGGCCCATTCACATGGCCAAAACCACCACCATTCCAAATAAATTCTAACATGTTTTTAATTAACAACAACCATTTTAACAACCAATTTAATAATCATCCATACAAAAATCATGATTATAAATAAATCATCCAACTATGTCAAGAACAACCAACATGCCAAAAATTCATACAACATAGTAAAATAACAACCTATCATGTTACTAATTAAAAATCAAAAGTAACAATAATATGAACTAAAACAAAAGATGAACCAAAAATAAAAGAAACAAAAGCTATGTAACATATATTCGTCGAGTAACTCGGAATCGTTACCTTAGCTAGCAAATCAATTAGCACCAAAATAAGAAGTATAAACTAAGAAACCCGTCTTCTAATCTTCCCCTAATATATACGAGTCACCAAACTCGTCTTCAAAATCTTCCCCTATAAGAAATGACAATAATAATATTGTTAGAATTAAAACTTTATTTTCCATAATTAAAGTGTTGAAAACTATTTTGTCGGAATTGAAAATAAACCGTACTTGAAGATGGAGAGCGAAGAGGAGATTCTAGAAATATAAGTTGGGACGGATTTGAATAAGAAATGAAGGTTTTATGACAATTTTGCTCAAGAACGACGAAGAACGACGAAGAACGATGAAGAACGATGAAGAAAGTTTAATTTGTCTTATTTGATTTATGGTAAAAAAATGAAAGTTGTTGAGTGAGTAAGTGGTGTTGAGGCCTTGTACATCTAGAGAAAATATGGGTGGGTTTTGAAATTGTGTTTTTTACGGAATTGACTCGGGTTTAATAATTATATTACGGTAATTAATTAGATATTATGTTAATTAAATCAAATATCAAGATATTATGTTATTGTAATCAAAAGAAAGGAAAATATCAAGTCCTATTAGAGGGTGAGGAGCCGTGTGGATAGGAGAGGAATCGGGTCTGATTTTGAGCGATTTGCGTAATTTAAACGGACGGATCGATAAAGCTACAAATATCTTAGATATTTGCATTAGTTTAATCGAAACAATTAAAAGATCTAATTGTGAGTGGAAAAAGATGACATGAGCGTGTGACTCATGCCAAAGTCGGGTTTCGGGTTTGTTTCGGGATTTAAGATGACTCGGGAATAGTTAAATGATGTTCGGGATTAAACCGTAAAAGTTATTCTTTAAATTCCGAATAAATTCAAAATAATTATATTAAATTATGATAAATCTAAATAAATCTTAATAAAAATAAATTAAAAATATTATTTTTTAAATAAAATTTCGGTCTTCAAAATTACAAGGCGAGTCGGAAAAAGTCAACGAAAGTCAAAGTTGACTTAAAAACGGGATTCTCATGGAATCTCTCAAAAATTCCAAATACGAACTCGGAATTTCAAAATTCAACTGGAAACAATAAATTCCACTTTAAAACTTAAACAGGCTGAAAAGTATTCGTAAAATATTTTCACTAGAAAAAATAGGGTACTTTTCGGGTTGTTACAATCACTCCTCCTTTTAAAAAGTTTCGTCCTCGAAACTTAGAAGAAGTAATGTGACATATATGTAGGTCTATTTCAAACCTTTAAAAAAATATTTGTAATAAAAATACTGAGTCTTATCAATGGTACGGAAGGTTCTCGTCAGCTGTTAAGAACATCGACGTCCCAAGTTAAAGACTTAAAAAGATACATTTTCGCATCAATAAATGAGAAAACTAGTTATCGAACGTCTCCAATAACAAGTCTCAACACTCCTTGACGGTAAAATACTTGAAATCATAAAAAATATTTCCAAAAGCTTTTAGTTCAAAAACTTTATAGTAAAGGTAATAACTCTACTATCTATGTCTAAAATTTCTAACTAAAGCTTCTAATAATTTATTTATAAAAGATGATATTCGATAGAGGAACGGAATATTCGAAAGAATAAATCGAATAGAAAGAAAGAAGAAAGAAGGAATGAACCACAATACTATCTTCCATCTATGAAAATTCAAATGTCGATCAATCTAGTCCTCAAGAGAGTGCAATAAATCCTCAACATTTTCCATCATCGGATTCCTACCAAATATTTCATAAGCATGACCCATTGAGTAACAACTCCCAATTATTCAAATTCAATTAGAATCTTCTAAGATCCATCGGTACGGTAAACTCCATAACTAACAACCCATGAAAGATTCATTACTAACTCTAGTCTTCTTAGCTCCATTAAAACTTTTATTGGAAACCACCATCAAAATATTTATAATTAGGGAAACAAGACCGCTAACAACCACAAGGTAAAAGAGTTTACTATGAAATCCTTTGATCTAATTTATTCCAAAAATTCATTTCCCTAAATTATTAACACTGAACTTTCTCATCCTCAAAAGTTGAATCACAAAAACTCAAAGAGATTAGTCACACAAATCTCATTTCACTTAACTTTTGCCAAACATAGGGCAATGCAACCGTAAATCAATTTATTTATCTCTTCCAAACTTTCAATACATCGGTTTTTTTTTTTTTTTTTTTTTTGCTTATTACAAAATTCCTCAAGTTTGATCATCAAAATCCAAAATTCCACAAGGTAATTATTCCCATTAGGGTCCAACATTTAAAGACCATAATTTCCCAAGTAATACTTAAAGAATCACTAAATTTCTTAACCACAACTACCAACTATCATTAAGCTTATTTCGATCCTCAAAAAGATATTGCA